>JAODPA010056547.1:0-11343 GCA_025585075.1 Nepenthes mirabilis
TGTTTACTTCTTAAAAATAACATTTTTGAAATTACTAAAAAATAACAAAAAAATTACACATCTAATATTTTTGTTTTTTGATAACTTCTAAATCGAATCATCTTACTAGCTAAAAAGGATAAATCTAATCATCCCATGACAAAATTATAATAATCGAAGCAGGCATAGAATACTGAATGGAGAAATTTTTTTTATTAAATTGATATTTTTTTCTCACATAATAAACACTTAGGAATGAATCATTTGAATTTTTTTATTGGACAGTTATGATGGGTATGCTGAAAATGGGCTAGCCCCGAAAAGTCAACGGATGCCCAAAAGACGGTCAATACTGGTGTTGACCATCCGAGCGGCCAACTCACTTGCAGACGGTCAACTAAGCGTTGATCATCCACGTTCTGCGCATTGGGCCCAAAGAGGCTTTTTTACAGTAACGGGCCTGGTTCGTTTAGGCCCACGAATCATCAAAAGGCCAACAACGGTTTTTTAGGGATTTTCCACGATCTCAACTGGCACCAAAAAGAATATTGATAATATTGGCATCTTTCACATAAGGAAGGTGCCAGATTTTTTCAAATCATTGCCAACTTGAGCTCTCCAACGGTAACATGCACAGGAGGAAAGTGTCCGATTTGAAAAGCTGTTGGCCGCCTAGGAAGGAAACTATCCTTCACAACTTGGCAACTGGTATCTGCCCCGAAAGGCAAGCCAGCCAAGAATGATAGAGGGGATCTCTTCTTTCAAAGAGGGAAGATTGTCTTCCCCACCATTAATAGGCCTTTGAATCACTATTCAAGGCAGGCTTTCAATCACGCTTTTAATCACGTACACTTTCGATTACTCTCTCAATAGCATACGCTTTTTGTAACGCAAAACAAGTGCTCTCAGTGAACTACTTTCTCTGCCATTGAAACTCTCAGAATTGCTAACACTTGCTGCTACGCAAACACACACACCAGAACCCCAAAAACTCTTAAGGCAACAAGCGCGTCTCTAACGACCGCTTCCCGCCTCCCCACCTTCCAGATCCAAGAAGGCACTCTCGTCTTTCTTACATCTGAAAAACGCACTCTGTCTCTCTCTTTCTCTCAATTTACAGTTTGGTTATTTCGAAGACTGTTTATTGACTTGAGCGTCGGAGTATTTTCGGTGGGATAACTTTCTGCCAATACACTGACCTCCTATTCTGTTTAGTGGTGTGCAGGATCCAACTCAGGGAATAGAGCCGGAATCACAACAAGAGGATCACCCGAATCTGTTCAAAATTTGGATCCAGAGACGCATCATTGGTACCGTCTGTGGGAAAGTTTACAAAAGCCAACCACAAATCTACACAGACGCTCTCTTTCACCTTCTGATTCTACAATGGTGAACACAAAAGCCCAAGATAGCGATCCTACTAGAGATGCTGCTAACCCCGACCAGGACCACGCTGCTGGTGCCATGATCAACGGGGCCACAGGCGGGGTTCCACTGCCTTAGTTTTAACAACTGGTGGAGCAGATGCAGGCCAACAATCGCCTGCTCCAATTACTTTGCGATCAGAAAGAGCAACGACAGCAGGCGACTCGTCCAACAACCATCCCAACACCTGCCACAAAAAGGGGTGGCTAGAGGAAGAAGAAGATGGCCAAAAGGCCCGTGAAAGCCGGGGACAATCCGGCTCCAGCGTCCTCCCGCGTTCCTGGCTAAAACAGGCCTAAAGAATACTCCGGGAGCACATCCCCGCCAGAAAGCCCAGAGAGAAGAAATTCCCGATACTCTTGGGTAGAAGATAACAACGTAATCCAGGAGCGAGTCTGTAGGACTGCCAGATCCACTGGAAGTAGCAGCCGATCGGCTGCTGAACCCTCTAGGGACAAGACGGAGTTGAGGGATTACGTCAACTCCAAACGATCAACAAACGCCGCTCACACTGATCAGCGAGTAGACAAAATCTAGAACCGTGTGTTCCAGAATGAGGAGCACGCCATCTACTTGGACCGATCTCCTTTTACTGCAGAGATCCTGAGTCGTCCACTGCCAACGAAGTTCAAGATGCCGTCCGTTGACTTATACGATTGGGGCAGTGATCCGATTGACCACTTGGATCACTTCCGCACCCATTTGAGTCTACAAGGGTTAGAAGACTCAGCGATGTACTGCTGTTTTCCGCTTACGCTGAAGGGAGATGCCAGAATCTGATTCCATCACCTCCCTTCAGGCACCATCAGCAGTTTCTGTAAGCTCACGGATCTCTTCCTGGCTTAGTACGCCTCGAGCAGACGGGAAGAGAAGCAGCCGTGACATCTCTTTCACATAAAGCAGAAACCGGGAGAGAACCCACGGCGTTTCCTGGATCACTTTGTGGCGGAGGCCAGAAGGATTCCCAGGATCACCGAAGAGATGAAGCTAGGCAGTTTCATCTCTGCGCTTACTTACGGGGATTTTTTCAAGCACCTGGCCCACAAAAATCCTCAGACTTTTCGAGAAGTGGAATCCATCACCAGGGCATACGCTGCAGTAGAAGAGGCCAACGAGGCAAAATGTCCACAGCGGGCGGATCAGCTTCGGCCGTTCCCTGGTGAAGGGAAGAGAAAGTACAGCAGCAGAGAGCACTCCCGCCAGAAGCAGCGCCGGACTGGGCCCCTAGAACGCAGAGACTACGGGCCTACTAGTTTTACACCTCTGATGGACACGCGCTCAAATGTCTTCATGCAGATCCGTGGAGAAAAATTCCTGAAGTGGCCAAAACCGCTGAAGAAGGACTCTGGAAACTAGTCGAAGTACTGTGACTTCTATCGCTCTGCTGGCCATTCAACTGAGGACTACAATACGCTGCAAAGGGAGATCGAGGATCTGATTTACAGAGGCCACCTCACAAAGTTTGTCAGAGGTCCTGAACAGAGCTCTGGAGCGGCTGGTGAAGAGAGGCAGGAGCGGACTCCATCCCGGAATCGGGTTACAGCGGGGATGGTCAGCATGGTCACCACCTGACCCGCTAAAAGCCCATCTGGCAACGAGGAGCAGCAGATTGGGAGGAAGAAACAGCGCACATCGGACAACTCAATCACCTTTAGTGATGATGACTTAGCCCATGTAGTATCCCCCAGGCTGATCCCCTCGTTGTATCCGCGCTCGTTTCAGACGGTAGTGTAGACTACCAGTTGAAGGAGTATTTATTGATAATGAAAGTTCACGTGATTTGCTTTACTTGGATACTTTTTCAGATTAGGCCTAAAAAAGAACCAACTAAAACCGGCCGAATGCCCATTATACGGCCTCGATAACGAACCAGTACCCGTTCAAGGGACTATCCAGTTGGAAGTTACATTGGGGACGTATCCAAAGACGGTAAGTCACACTCTCACCTTTCTGGTGGTTGACCTACCCTCAGTATACAACGCTATACTGGGCAGGCCGTGCTTGACAGCATTCGGGACAGTTACGTCGATTCCGCACCTCAAAATAAAGTTTTCGATGCCCTACGGTACCGGGGAGGTACTGAGCGACCAAATTACCGGACAGACCTGTTACATGTCGCAGATTATCCCAAGTGGTAGCGCTAAAACGATTGGGAAATGGTCCGGTTCAGCAGGCACAGTCCGGTGAAGCCACCGATCTAATCCCATTGGACCCGGAGAATCTGAAAAAGTGCGTACAGATCGGCGGCTCACTCACCGGACCGCTGCGCGATGAGCTGATTGCGTTCTTGGGAAGGAACGCCAACCTTTTTGCTTCGACTCCAGCAGACATGCTTGGAATCCCGGCAGAAGTGATGGTCCACAGGTTGGGACTTGACTTCAGCCGAAAACCCGTTAGGCAAAAATAGAGGAACCACTCCGTTGAAAAATTGATCGCCATCCGAGAGGAGGTGAAAAAGCTGCTGGACGCAGGTTTCATTAGAGAAATCCAATATCCGGACTGGCTCTCTAATGTCATTTTAGTAAAGAAAAGCAATGGGAAATGGAAGATGTGCATCGATTTTACCGACGTCAATAAGGCCTGTCTGAAGGACAGCTTTACCTTGCCCAGGATCGACCTGCTGGTTGACTCCACAGCCTGACATGAGCTACTAAGTTTCATGGACACCTATTCGGGTTACAACCAGATCCGGATGAGTCCGGAGGATGAGGAGCACACCTCATTCATGACCGATCAGGGCACCTACTACTACAAGGTGATGCCTTTCGGACTCAAAAACGCTGGAGCAACTTACCAGTGCTGGGTTAACGAGATGTTCGAAAAACAGATTGGTCGCAACATGGAGGTCTACGCCGACGACATGCTCGTTAAGAGCATGGTCACTGGCGACTACATACGCGACCTGAAAGAATCATTCGAAGTGCTCCGTAAACACCACATGAAGCTGAACCCAGCTAAGTGTGTCTTCGGAGTGGCTTCCGGCAAATTCTTGGGTTTCATCGTCTCACAACAAGGGATCAAGGCAAACCCAGAGAAGATCAAGGCGCTCGCCGACATGGCACTGCCACAGAGTGTAAAGGACGTCCAGCGACTGATTGGGCAGCTAGCAGCGCTGCCCCGCTTCCTTGCGAAGCCTGGTGACAAGTACCAGCCCTTTTTTAAGGCCATTAGAGGAACGAAATCTAACGGGTTCCAGTGGACAGCGGAATGCCAAACCGCTTTCGATGAGCTGAAACGATACTTGGCCAGCCCGCCATTATTGGTGTCACCTAAGGGCGGAGAAGAATTGTATCTTTATTTGGCAATTTTGGAGGTGTCCCTGAGTTCTGTCCTTGTGCGCCAGGACTCTGACACCCAGAGGCCGGTCTACTACATAAGCAAAATGTTGGCTGGCCCGAAAACCCATTACTCAAGCGCAGAAAAGTTAGCCTTGGCGCTAATATTCTCTGCGCGAAAGTTGAGGCCTTACTTTCAGGCCCACCGGATAGTGGTCCTTACGGACCAGCTGCCGAAAAACATCCTCTAGGAACGCGACGTTTCTGGACGAGTTGGACGAGTTGGACTATCGAGTTGGACGAGTCCGAGGTTGAATTCTAGCCCAGGCCTACTATGAAAGCATCGACATTGGCTGATTTTATTGTCAAGACTACAACCCCAGTTCTCGAGGAACAGCCCGAAGAAAACGTGGAGCTACCCATCAGAGTTCCGGAATGGATACTCCACATAGACGGATCGTCTATTGACATGGGCAGTGGCGCTGGAGTTATCTTTACAACTCCCGACGGGTTTGAGGTGAAATACTCCCTCAGACTCGACTCCTGGCAACCAACAACGTTGTCGAATATGAAGCCTTACTAGCCGGCTTACGATTAGCCAAAGAGTGCTCCACTAGGAGACTGGCGGTTTACAGCGACTCAGAGCTAATCATTAACCAGGTTAACGGGTGCTTCGAGGCAAACAACCCTCTCTTGGCCAAGTACTTGGCTAAAACAAAGGAGGCCGTACAGGGCTTCGACAAATTGGCCCTGGTTCACGTTCCTCGAACTGAAAACTGGAAGGCAGACCAGCTGGCTAAAGCCGCTGCAGCCGAAAACCCGGAGCAGTATTCGAGGGACATGTGGGAGATCCTAAATGCTTCCAGCATAGAGAAGCGAGAGGCCATATAGATTTCCAAAGCGGATAACTGGATGACGCCTTTCCTTAATTACCTGGTGGACGGATCATTGTCAGATGATGTGGAAAAGGCCAAACGGATCAAGAAGACAGCCGGCTGGTACACTATAGTTGACGGACGGCTATATCGCCATGGTTACTCAACCCCATACCTTCACTGTCTAACTCCTGAAGAAGCTGACTATGCCTTAAGCGAAGTTCACCTCGGGATCTGCGGGTCGCACTTCGGCGGAAAAAATTTGGCCTTCAAGGTTATGCGCCAGGGCTACTACTAGTCCACGATGAAAAAAGAGGCGTTGGAGTTCGTGAAGAAGTGCGAAAGCTGCCAGCTTCACAGCAACCTTCACCACCAGCCATCCGCAGATCTGAAGGCCCTTTAGGCCCCTTGGCCCTTCGCGCAATGGGGGCTCGATCTTCAAGCCCGTTTTCCATTGCCATGGGGCAAAGAAAATTCATCATCGTTGGTATCAACTACTTCACCAAGTGGGTCGAAACTGTCCCACTGGCTAAGATAATAGAACACAACGCCCTGGAATTCCTCCGCCAGAACATCGTCTGCAGATTTGGCGTCCCCGAGGTCGTTGTGACTGACAACGGGACCCAATTCTCAGGGCAGCGCTTCACCAAGTATTGCACCAACCTTTACATCAAGCTGGTCCACACTTCGGTGGCATACCCCCAAGCCAACGGGCAGGTGGAGGTTACAAAGCGTACACTACTCCACGTGTTAAAGACTAAGTTGGAGGACGCCAGGGGCTCCTGGGCTGACGAGCTCCCATCGGTCCTCTGGTCTTATTGGACAACCCCAAAGGAACTAACGAGCGAGACACCCTTCAGCCCCTATTACGGGACTAAGGTGGTGATCCCAGTCAAAATCGGGCTTCCAAGTCTCAGGTTGGAGTCATTCGACCAACAGACTAACTCCTGAAAAATCAGGGAGCACTTAGACTTGTTAGAAGAAGCCCGCGACGCTGCCAGATTACGGACAGTGGCCTACCAGTATCGAATCGCTCGATACTACAATAAAAAAGTTAAGGCGTAACAATTCAATGTGGGGGACCTGGTCTTGCGAGGCGTTGAGGCCACAGGCAAGCTGGCCGGCCGGAACAAGCTCTCCTATAATTGGGAAGGGCCTTTCCTCGTCTCCACCGTACTACAAAAAGGAGCTTACAAATTTCGAGGCTAGGACAGAAAATTGGTTCCATGGACGTGGAATGCAACCCACCTCCGGCGTTACTTCCAATAGTGAACCCAGGTACGCACTTGCATTATTATGTGCACTCGCCTGCTTGTTTTAATTTTGTAAAAAATAAGTGTTTACTTAGCATCCTTCCTATATACGTGTGCATGTTTTCTTTGCAGGTTATCCGACCTAGACTGCCCCTAAGTCGGGAGGGTCTTCACCCTCTCGCTAAACCCTGGTCATCGAGGTGGCCCATGAGCGATCTAAACCCTGGTCATCCAGGTGGCCCACGAGCGGTCTAAACTCTGGTCATCCAGGTGGCCTACGAGCGGTCTAAACCCTGATCATTCAGGTGGCCCATGAGCGGTCTAAACCCTGATCATTCAGGTGGCCCACGAGCGGTCTAAACCCTGGTCATCCAGATGGCTCATGAACGGTCTAAACCCTAATCTTCCAAGTGGCTCATGAACGGTCTAAACGTTGATCATCCAAGTAGCCCACAAGTGGTCTAAACCCTGGTCATCCAGGTGGCCCATGAGCGGTCTAAATCTTGGTCATCCAAGTGGCCCAGTAGCTGTCGAAAAACCTTATGGGGGTTATGTAGCATGCGCAACGACCCATTCTACGGGGGGTAGCGTGATCAGTCAGCGACGATCAAAGGGAGGAACCTTTCTTCTCCAACAAAGGCTGCCAAAATTATCACTTGTACGGCGCCATCAGGTTGGTTAACACAACCATCTGTCAAGCCTAGGGACTTAGCTCCTTAGGCAACCCAGCAAAGGTCATCAGCTAACTCAAATGGCCGCCCCATGTGACACAGCATACAAACACAGGCAGTGAGTATAAATGGACACGAAATTGAAAGAATTCCATTTCATTGTTTTAGAAAACGTTACAAAGTTACAAAATACAAGTAAAAAAAAGGGGGGGTACAAAAGCTAAGGAGGCGGTGGCCGCCTCTGATTGTCCTAGGGCTCCTCAACGAGGTCGTTCTTATGCTGCATCCCACGGTTTTCTAGATGAAGGTACTGAACGGGAAGTCAGGGTCGATCAACCTCACAAGACACCGACAATCCTGAACCCCCTCAAACATCCAGGCGTGCAGCATGCCCTCGAGCTCGTGGGGCCGAATCCGGAGACCTAGCTCATTCTCCAAGTGGATATTCGATCTGCAAGCAGCTTCTTGCTAGCCTTGCTCCGGTCTTCCTCCTTTTTTAAACGGGCAACCTCATCCTTCAGCTCAGCGTTCTCCGCCTCCATGCCCATCAGGACAGCCTCAAGGGCAGCACTCTGCTCGCGGTGCTCCCCTCCTGAAGTAGCCAGCCAGGCGATCTCTGCCTCCCTATCTGCAATGATGTGATCGCGTTGCTCCACCTCTCGGAAAAACGCTGAGATCAACCTCTTTGACTATATAAGACAAAAGCAAAGTGTAAGTTATAAATATAAGGAAGAAAGAAGTGCGAGGAGGCCATTACAGGAATCGTACATTGTAAATCTTCCTCGAGGGCCTCACGGGCCCGGACTCTAGACCTAGCCCAGTTGGCGGTGGACCAGGTGGCGATGGACCAGGAGCATCCTCTCGCGCCAGGCTCGCCGTTGTCTCATCCAGAATGCGATCCAGGAACACGTCAGTCTCTGGAGCAGCTGTCGTGGGCTCCTCTCTTGAAGCCTCTGAAGTAGCTGCCGCAGGCTCCTCTCTGGCCGCCTCTGGAGCAGCTACTGGAGGGTCGAGCCCCGCTGTTGGCTCCTCCACAATAGTCTGCGTGGCCGCTGTCGGTTCACAAACCGGCTCCTCCATTGATCCCATCGATTCAGCACCAGGAACCGCTTGCGGCGCAGGCTGCGCCAAGATGACTCCTGAGTTCACCGGCCAATCCTCGTAGGTCTTTTCTAGGCCCGCGGAGCAATCTACTCCACTACAGATACCAGCGGCGACGTACTCGACGAGCAACGACAACGACGAAGGCATCTCTAGCACCTTCTCAGGCAAGGGGCCGATAGACCCTTCGTCGGTATGTCGTATACGGATAATTACGACCTTGGACTCATCAGGGTTCGCCATCCTCACTGGAGGATTTGGTTTTTGGACTGGGGACGGCGGTCCCCAGTTTACCTTCTTGGACTCCGCCCGGGAAACCAAGAGATCCTGAATAAAATCGTCGGGGTTCTCCTTTATTACCTTCATTAGCCACTCGTAGGTTGCCAACTCCGTCGTAGACGGCGTCCCAAAATATGCCTCCGGAACCTGGCCCCACTCCTTCGCAATGGGCCAGGCCTCCCTCACGCTCTCAAAGAAAAGCCGGTTCTTCTAGTTTTTCAACGAGTTGTGAATGGCCTTATTGATCTTTATTCCGGCACGGGGGACGAGCGATATCCACTCTCCCCCCTGGTTTACTTTGAACAAAACCCTAATCCCAGACATTCTAAGCTTCTTGACAAGCTTTCGAATAAAAATGTACATAGTACAGAGGTACCTCACGACATTGGTATGAAACTAGGCAATGGGGATGCGCAGGGCCTTCAGAATCAACT
The DNA here is from genome assembly GCA_025585075.1 of Nepenthes mirabilis. Taxonomy (NCBI): domain Eukaryota; kingdom Viridiplantae; phylum Streptophyta; class Magnoliopsida; order Caryophyllales; family Nepenthaceae; genus Nepenthes; species Nepenthes mirabilis. The sequence goes on from JAODPA010056547.1 coordinate 9,293, forward strand.
CTAATTCTTCCGGCAACGGGAGGCGGAGGCCGCTCTTCAGGTGGGCCTCATAGACGGTAATATGCCCCGCCGGTGGAGCGTAGGCTCTGTCTTCCTTTCCAATAACCCTCCACGCAATCTCCTTTGGGATATCGAACTCGACACACAGGGCTTTAATGTCGTTCTCTCTCAAGTCGGAGGCGATATCGGTGACGGAAGCCATGGAAACCCAGAGGACTAGGATTTCTGAACGTTTCTGGAGATCGGGAACGAAGAAGACGAAGAACTGAAGGTGTAAATGATTTCAAATCACGGAAAGAAAACTTAAGCGCCAAGCATGAAACCCCTCATTAAGGACGTCGTTAGTTCTGCCACGTGTCGCCTTCCTACTTGGCCCTGCAAAAGGCAATCTCTGGCGCATTAATGGCCAGGATATCCGCCTAACCAAAGGGAGATATGTGTCGCTTTCTGCCCTGTAAATCGGATAAAGACTGGCAGAAAACGCTTCCAGAATAGCAATTCTGGTTCTTCAGAATTGACCAAAACGGTCAACAATTCTGATTCTCCGAAATTGACCAAGACGGTCAACAATTCTGGTTCTCCGGAATTGATCGGGACGGTCAACAATTCTGGTTCTCCGAAATTGATTAAGACGATCAACAATTCTGGTTCACCTGAATTGACCAATGTAGTCAACGATTCTAGTTCTCCGGAATTGACCTAGGCGGTCAACAATTCTGGTTCTCTGGTATTAACTGGGACGGTCAACAATTCTGGTCAAACTCTCCTCCACGCCTTTCATAAAGTTCCACGGGATCCTCAGAGTAAGGAGGGGCATCCCATCATGAACATACCGGAGGCCAGATTTCTAGCCACCAGCATGGGGGGCTAGAAATGGGTAGCCGAAAATAGGCTGGCCCCGAAAAGTCAACGGAGGCCCAAAAGACGGTCAACACTTAAACAGCTCAGGAGGAAAACAGGCCCAAGAGCTAAAAGGTCCAGGTCCGGGCGGCCAACTCGCTTGCAGACGATCAACTCAAACTTTGACCGTCCGTATTCTGCGCATTGGGTCCAAAGAGGCTTTTCTACAGTAACGGGTCTGATCCGTTTAGGCCCACGAATCATCAAAATGCCAACAACAGCTTTCCAGGGATTTTTCACGATCCCAACTGGTACCAAAAAGAGCATTGACAATATTGGCGCTTTTCACATAAGGAAGGCGCTAGATTTTCCCAAATCCTTGCCAACATGAGCTCTCCAACGGTAACATACACAGGAGGAAAGCGTCCGATTTGAAAAGCTGTTGGCTGCCTAAGAAGGAAACTATCCTTCACAGCTTGGCAACTGGCATCTGCCCCGAAAGGCAAGCCAACCAAGAATGATAGAGGGGATCTCTTCTTCAAAAGAGGGAAGATCGTATTCCCCACCATTAATAGGCCCTTGAATCACCATTCAAAGCAAGCTTTCAATCACGCTTCCAATCACGCACGCTTTCGATTACTCTTTCAATAGCATACGCTTTCTGTAATGCAAAACAAGTGCTCTCAGTGAACTACTTTCTCTGCCATTGAAACTATCAGAATTGCCAATACTTGCTGCTACGCAAACACGCACACCAGAACCCCAAAAACTCCTAAGGCAACAAGCGCGCCTCTCATGACCGCTTCCTGCCTCCCTACCTTACAGATCCAAGAAGGCACTCTAGTCTTTCTTACATCTGAAAAACGCACTTTGTCTCTCTCTTTCTCTCAATTTATAGTTTGGTTATTTCGAAGACTATTTACTAACTTGAGCGTCGGAGTATTTTCGGTAGGATAATTTTTCGCCGACACACTGACCTCCTGTTTTGTTTAGTAGTGTATAGGATCCAACTCAGGGAACGGAGCCGGAGTCACAACAAGATGATCACCCGAATCTGTTCAAAATTCGGATTCAGAGACGAATCAAGTTGTATTGTGAAAATTCATAAAATATTTTTCAATTTAATTTGATTTTTACTTTTTTAGGCTCTATTATCAACTATTATCTAAATATCAATTTTGTTGCAAATAAAAAATTCATCTAAAATTATC
>JAODPA010056569.1:0-11341 GCA_025585075.1 Nepenthes mirabilis
AAACTCTTAAATACATATAGTTTAATTTTTTCATTCTATAAAGGTTGTTTCGGTCTAAATTTAATATAGTAATCTAGTCTTATTGTATATTTTGCTCAAAGACTCACCAAACCCACCGCCCCTGTTCATAGAAGAGTATTATTATGGAAGGGCACAAGTAAGTAATGAATGATTGATGCTTTGATTCACATGCGAATGAGAAGGTGGGAGATCCGCTGCTAGATCATCAATGCTGGGTTAGGCCTGAAAACATGCAAACGCCAAGAACTGTATACAAGATTGATGAGAATGAACCTGGTACTGAGATTGCTGCTGAAACTTCCGCCGCTCTCGCTGCTGCTTCCATTGTTTTCAGATATGTTGATCATCAGTATTCCCGTAACCTCCTCAATAAAGCTAAACGGGTATGACTATATATGCACTCATACGTACATACATACATAATAGTGATTAATTATAGAGTCCTTCTCTTGATCTTCGGCAGTTAATGATCCGTATTCATGTCATTGTTGCAGCTCTTCAAGTTCGCCAAAACGTATAAAGGAACTTATGACGGGGAATGCCCCTTCTACTGCTCCTTCTCGGGCTATCATGTAAGGCCTTGCACTCTCCATTTTCTCATCACTTAAGTCTCACTTAACCACGACACTTCAAAAAATAAAAAATAAAAAATAAAACAGAACACCCTCCGGTTCCTTAAAAAATTATGGTAATTAACAGATTAAGTTGGTTAATTAATCGTCCGAACTCTGTATCATTGGCCATTTTTACCATTTTTTAGGAGGATCAAGCTTTTTTACAGTACTGTGTGTTGGGATCACTCCCTTGTGGAAGTCATTAGGATTTGAACAGAGCACGAATATGCAGGTAGGAAGAAATTTCGGTCAACAAAGTTAACCAAAGTCAACTCTTCTGGTCAATTCCTCCGATCAATATGTTGACTGTCATAAGTTGTGAGTCGTCTGAAGGAGTGGGACGGGTTACTTCGACTGATCAACGGTATGGTTGACCGGCTAATGTAAAACGACGGACAATAGAGTTGACATGCCGTATTTGGGAGATCTGAACAACTGTCATGCCCAAAAGGTGTACAATTGACTTATCCTTTTGGTGGTTGGTAAAAGTCATTCTCAGGATTCCAAAGGCTGATCAGTCTGTAGGAGTAGGCATGCGCCGCCTGTTGTAGAACAAAGCATGCGCATGTAGGCAGGCCTTTGAAGTTGGGCACCAACCACTGAGTTATGGTGATGGGCGTATGTATATGTATGTGCACTTTGCACATAGCGAAATAAGAAAAAGTTAGAGGTGAGTTGCAAGGAAACAACAAGAAGAAGGAGAAGATACTGGCCAAGTTGAGTGAGAGTGTAACAAAGGAGAGAAAGAAAAAGAAAGAGAGCTGTGAGTGAAACAAGTGAGAGAGCTTTGTTTACTTTACACCATTCTTATTTTCGCCTCCTATAACTTTCTCATACTTAGTAATTCTTTATGAACTTTGTATCCCGTGATTTTTTTCTTAATTCATAAGGGTTTTTCACTTAAAATTTGGTATTCATTTCTCTTCTCTACTCTCTACTTCATAGTACTCATTATGCCCTATTAGTTGGCCTTCCATTCTGGCCAACAGGTAAAAACTATTTCTATATTTTGGTAAGTAGGCTACCCGTTATCCACCAACAAGTGATATCAGAGAGAGGTTGACAACTCCGTCTGAATGGCGTCATCATCCTCAAAGAACTTGCCATTCAGTGTAGAACAATTCAATGGATATGGCAACTTCATTCTCTGGTAGGAGAGGGTGAAGAACATCTTAACGAGAGAATGAACAATCAAAGCACTGAAAAATAAGAAAGATAAACCGGAAAGCCTATCAGAGGAAGACTGGCAAGATAAACGAGATTTTACCAATTGCACTATCAAAATGTATCTGGCGGATAATATGCTCCAGGAGGTCCTTGGCTTGACTGATCCGGTGAAGGTGTGGGAGAAGCTTGAAAGCCAATACAAGTCCAAATCCTTGACAACCAGGCTTCATATTAAGAAACAGTTCTATGACCTACGGTTGTTAGAAGGTAACAGCTTTGAGAAGCATTTGGACGACTTCAATCAGATTATAGCTCAGATGTCCGCCCTTGATGAGGTAATTAAGGAGGAGGATAAGGCAGTGGTGTTGCTGGCCTCTCTGCCAAACTCTTATGATCATATTGTCACCCGTTACTATTTGAAAAAGACACTCTCAAACTAGACGATGTCATCGCCTCCCTACTCATGAATGAGTCAAGGCGATCACAAGGGACTTCGACGTCTTTCAATAGTGAAGTACTTGTGACCGAATCCAGGGGAAGAAGTAGAAGTCGCAACCAAAAATTAGGAGAAAAATGTCGCAACAAATCACGGTCAATGTATCAAAACTATGAGTGCCATCATTGTGACAAAAGGGGCCATATCAAGAAGCAATGTTTCAAATGGAAGCGTGAGAATGCCGAAAAGAAGAAAAGAGACGTAGTGAGGACAAGTCCTCCATCTCAGTGGTCACAGCAGGTGACCTCCTGGTGACATGTGAAGAACACGTGGCAAACCTGACGGACGAGGAGTATGGCTGGGTGATTGACTCTGGTACTACCTTCCACGGCACGTCAAAAGGGAGTTATTCACATCTTACACTCTAGAAAATTTTGGAGTGATAAGGATGGAAAATAAAAGAACATCCCAAGTTGTCGGCAAGGGTGACGTTATGCTGACCACCAATAATGGAACGAAACTGATATTGAAGGACATTCGACACGTTCCTAACATCAGACTTAATATCATCTCAACAAGTCGGTTGGATGATGAAGGTTATTGTAGTACCTTCTGTGAAGGTGGGTGAAAACTTACTAAAGGCTCTTTGGTGGTGGCAAGAGGAAAAAGGTGCTCCAATCTATACATCATGAAGGCGTTCGCAACGGCCAGAGATATAAATGCTGCTACCGACAAGGAAACCGATGACTTGTGGCACAGGAGGTTGGGTCATATGAGTGAACGTGGACTGAATCATCTGGCAGGAGGGGTCTTATTGTCGAAGTAAAAGAGGATGAATTAAGGACGTGTCCCCACTGCCTGGCCGGCAAACAAAGAAGAGTCTCGTTTCATGGAGACTTGTGCGCTCCAAAGGCAGAACTGCTTGAGCTCATCCACACAGACGCATATAGACCATTCAAAGAAAAGTCATTTGGTGGAGCTCAATATTTTATTTCTTTTATTGATAACTGTTTTAAAAAACTGTGGGTCTATCCGTTGAAGTCCAAGGACCAGGTCCTTGGTATATTTGAGCAATTTCATGCTCTTATGGAGCGTCAGATTAGGAAGAAACTGAAGGCTGTCCAGAGCGACAACGGCAGCGAATACTCGGGATCTTTTGATGCCAATTACCGGTCATGTGGTATTAGGCATCAGAAGACGCCTCCCAAAATGCCACAGTTGAATGAAGTGGTTGAGCGGATGAACCGCACACTTCTAGAAAGAGTACGATGTATGTTCTCGGAAGCTGTACTCCCCGGACAGTTTTGGGCTGAAGCACTGAAGACGGTGGCCTACGTTATAAATAGATCGCCCAGTAAACCCTTGAAAGGTAAAGTGTCGGAGAAGATATGGACAAATATGGAGCCATCTTATGATTACCTGCGGGTGTTTAGATGTAAAACTTTTGTCCATATTCCAAGAGATGAAAGGACAAAGTTGGAGCCAAAGAAGATGCAGTGCGTCTTTCTGAGCTACGGGAAAGATGAGCTGGGTTACCAGTTCTATGATCCAGATACCAAGAGGCTCGTCTGGTCAAGGGACGTAACCTTCACTAAAAATGAGACGATTGAAGATATTGGTAGGAAAGCCAAGTGTGATAGTGAGCGGACGAATAAAGTAAGTGTCAAAATTATCCGTCCGGTTCCTCTGGAAGATAAGGACAATGGTCCTGAGGCGGTCGAAGAAATAATGACTCCGGAAGGTCAAAATGAAATCATTCCTCAACCGGCCGAGGATCTCATTGTCAGACGTTCCTCACGAAACATATAGCTGTCCGTTCGTCTATCGCCCAGTGAATATGTTATGCTCACTGATACCGGAGAGCCTAAAACTTATGAAAATGTTATGGAAGATGAGAACAAGGAAAAGTGGCTGGAAGCCATGAAGGAGGAGATATGTTCTCTTCATAAAAATCGCACATTCGACCTAGTCAAGCCTCCTAAGTAAAATAGAGTCTTAAAAAATAAGTGGGTCTTTCGATTAAAAACTCCCGAAAACACCATGCAATCGAGATATAAGGCGAGGCTAGTGATGAAAGGCTTCAGTCAACGAAAGGGAGTTGACTTTGATAAAATTTTTGCTCCGGTGGTAAAGATATCTTCCATAAGAGTCGTGCTGGGCTTGGCGGCCATCCAGGATCTTGAGATAGAGTAGATGGATGTCCGGACGACTTTCCTCTGTGGTGAACTTAAAGAAGAGATCTACATGAAATAGCCGGAAGGGTTTGAGGCTAAGGGAAAGGAACAACTTGTCTGTCACCTAAAAAAAAGTCTGTATAATCTAAAGCAAGCTCCTTGGCAGCGGTGTAAGAAGTTCGAGTCGGTTATGGCCCGTCAAGGATACCGACAGACTACTCGTGACCACTGCGTATTTGTGCAGAGGTTTTCTGATGATAATTTTGTCATCCTTCTCCTATACGTGGACGACATGTTGATCATTGGACACAACGGTACTCAGATAAAGGAGTTGAAAGAGCATCTTGGGCGGTCAGTTGCCATGAAGGACCTTGGATCGGCGAAACAAATTCTGAAAATCAGAATTATACGTAATCGAAAGGCAAGGAAATTGTGGCTGCCGCAAGAATGTTATATTGAGAAAGTACTCCAACGATTTAATATGGACAAGTCGAAGCCTATGAGCACACCAATTGAGAATCACAATAAGTTAAGTACTCGTCAATGTCCGTCCTCATATGACGAGAAGAAATAGATGAGAGGTGTTCCCTACTCCTCAGTTGTGGGAAGCCTAATGTATACGTCAGTGTGCACTAGACCGGATATAGCTCATGCTGTTGGAACAGTTAGTCGGTTTCTGTCCAATATAGGGAAAGAGCACTGGTTTGCAGTGAAGTGGATTCTGAGGTACATCCGAGGAACTTCCAGGAGGTGCTTGTGTCTTGGAAGCAATAAGCCCCAGCTAATGGGCTACTCGGATGCTGATATGGCCGGCGACATAGACTCACGCAAGTCTACTTCAGGTTACTTGGTGAAATTTGCAGGGGGTGCAATATCTTGGCAGTCTAAGTTGCAGAAGTGCGTGGCCCTATCCACTACTGAAGCGGAGTATATCGCAATGACGGAGGCCTACAAGGAAATGTTATGGATAAAGGAGTTCGTTCAAGAGTTGGGCATTGAACAGGAGAGATATTTGATACTCTGTGATAGTTAGAGTGTCATTCATCTATATAAGAACTCCTCATTTCATTCCAAATTAAAGCACATTGATGTGCGATATTACTGGGTAAGAGATATACTTGAGGATGGTCTACTGTCATTGGATAATGTCAATACTGAAGAGAACAAGGCAGACATGATGACCAAGATTCTACCGAAAGGGAAGAACGAGGCATACTGCAGGCTGGCCGGAATGATGGACTTGACTTTCTCACGGTCGTGAGGGGAAGTTTGTTAGGATCACTCTCCTGTGGAAGTCCTTAGAACTTGAACAGAGTATAAATGTGTTGGGAGGAAGAAATTTCGGTCAACAAAGTTGACCGGAATCAACTATTCCGGTTAACTCCTCCGATCAATATGTTGACCATCATAAGTTGTGAGTCTTCTGAAAGAGTGGGACGGGCTACTTCGATTGGTCAACGGTGTGGTTGACTAGCTAATGTGAAGCGACGGACAACAAAGTTGACATACCGTATTTGGGAGATCTGAACGAATGTCATGCCCAAAAGGTGTACAGTTGATCTACCATTTTGGTGGTTTATAGAAGTCATTCTCGGGACTCTAAAGGCTGATCGGTCTGTAAGAGTAGGCATGCGCCACCTGCTGCAGGACCAGGCGTGCGCATGCAGACAGCCTTGGAAGTTTGGCACCAACCATTGAGCTATGGTGATGGACGTGTGTATATGTATGTACATTCTGCATATAGCAAAATAAAAAGAAGTTAGAGGTGAGTTGCAAGGAAAGAACAAGAAGAAGGAGAAGACACCGGCCAAATTGAGTAAGAGTGTAATAGAGGAGAGAAAGAAAAAGAAAGAGAGCTGTGAGTGAAACAAGTAAGAGAGCTTTGTTTACTTTGCACCATTCTTATTTTTGCCTCCTGTAACTTTCTCACACTTAGTAATTCTTTGTGGACTTTATATCCCGTAATTTTTTCCTTGATTCATAAGGGTTTTCCACGTAAAATTCGGTGTTCGTTTCTCTTCTCTACTCTCTACTTTACAGTGTTCATTGTACCCTATTAGTTGGCTGTCCATTTCGGTCAATAGGTGAAAACTGTTTCTGTATTTTGGTAAGTAAGTCGTCCGTTGCCCGTCAACACTGTGCTACAACGGTACTCTACAGTACTTTAGAAAACTGTGCATCTGTGAAAGGAAAACTCTGCATATGGCACTGTGCTAACTTTTCTACAGACGAATAATGTTTGATATGAGCGATGAAATGAACATTGCAGGATGAACTACAATGGGCAGCAACATGGCTGTACATGGCCACCAGGAATTCAACCTATCGTAACTACATATTGGAAGAGTCTGTAGATGCTACCGTGGGGGAGTTCAGCTGGGACCTCAAGTATGCTGGCTCCCAAATCCTTCTTACTCAAGTAAGCCAATTCTCCATGACATAAACGTTACCATTTGCACTTGTGTCGTTGCTCAACGTCTCCAGTATGTATACCTGCAGCTGCACTTCGAAGGGGACAGGGATTTCGACGATTACAAGAAGCTGGCTGACAGTTTTGTGTGCTCAATCCTTCCTGAGAGCCCTTACAACCAGATTCAAATTACCCCAGGTTTTCTGAACTTCTCTTATTCAAGTTAATCTGAGGTTAATGCGTTCGTTAATAATGATGACGGAGATGAAATATATGGTTATCAGGCGGGCTAATTTACTTGAGAGATGGCGCCAACACTCAGTACGTGACTTCTACAGCTTTCTTATTCAGTGTGTACAGCGATCTACTTGCTCAACACCGACAGCAAGTCACCTGCGACAACCAGAACTTTGGTTCCGGCCCCCTCATGGCCTTTGCTAAGCAGCAGGTACATAAAACATTCCCATAAAATCAGTCCATTTGCACTGCAGCTTCTTTTTGCCGTACCCATGGCCGTCACCATTTTCAGTTTTCACCTTAAAAAAGTGTCAATGTTAAACAACTTATAGAGGATGGATGAATTTTTTGCAAGAGCAGATGGATTACTTGTTGGGGAAGAATCCGGAGCAGAGATCATACATGGTGGGATTTGGAAAAAATCCGCCAACCCAGGCACACCATAGGGGGTCTTCAGTGCCGGTGCTGCCGCAGGAACAGGTAGTCAGCTGCGCCTACAGCTTCATCGATTGGTTCGCTAAGGACGCCCCGAACCCGAATGAGCTAACTGGTGCCATCGTCGGTGGCCCTGACCGCAACGACTATTTTGAAGACCACCGCTCAAACGGACCCATGATGGAGCCCACGACTTACATCAACACTCCCGCCGTCGGCGTCCTTGCCAAACTTGCTAGTCAAGCCCATTGAAGACTTAATAATTAGTTTTTTTTTTCGATACACTTTTCCATAACTGATGAACACAACTAGCAGTAGGTTGGTGAGTTGGAGAGCAATTGATTAATCCTCCCCTCATCAACCCTTTCAAGTCCGCATCCACGGGCCTCTTATGATAATTTGTAGTTAATTACATAAAAATAATAATAATAAAACAAAAGATCGTAAGTAGATTCATTTCTGCAGTCTTTTTGCTTGACTAACAATTCTACTTTTTTTTGTTCCTGTTGTGAGAGAGAGAGAGAGAGAGAGAGAGAGAGAGAGAAGCTTCGAGGGGGGCACCTGCTAGGCGGATCCTAAATAACAGTACTACTCTTTCCTTAATCTCTGATCTTGGCATCTATTAGTTGTCAGTATTTTGCATCCTCAAAAGCCAACCATGTGTTTATTCAGAATAAATAAATTATAACTGTATTAATTTCATTTTTAACAGCCAATATTTTATTTAATTTGTCCATATTTAAAATGACTTTTGCTAATATTGCACGAAAATCATGCCAATACTAATAAAATAAAAGGTAAAAGAGGCAAAAGAAAAAAAAAATTCTAGGAGCATGGGCTATGTTAGGTACAACTTGAAATAAGATCGACTTGATCAAAAAACTACAAGTTTCACATATTATAAATTTAATAAGAATTGTCACGTAATTAAATTGCCTAACTCAAAACAAAAGTAAATCAAAAATCTATTCAAGTGTAAATTTTGCCTGCCACCTGAATGATTAAGCGCCTGAAAATATTAACGATCGAGAATATTAATGACCTAGTCTATAAATAAATTTGATATTAAATCCCGATGAACGAATACAAGAGATGCAAGATAACTATCCATGTTAAATAAGCAATTATAACCAATAAAAGATAAGTTTTTAAATGCTGAATAGCTACAAAATCTCAATAACGATTGAGTCTTAACTAATACAATATTTTGATTACATAACCAAGCCAATTTCTAAAATGATAGCTTGATTGAATTTAAAGCTATAAATATACAAGTTTCATTCAGTAAGAGAGGAGGGAAGGAAAAAAGCACAAAAACAAGTACAATGTCTTCATCTAAAAATGCTTATATACTCCCAATATCAAGCAGCCAAGTCTTCCTCTTTAATCAGTCTTTCACCATCGAGTATATCCTCATTCTCTCTTTTAATCTTCTATATTTGAAAGAAAAATTATATTATAAATGTCAAAAGATATATTATAGGGTGATTTTTATATTCTCTTACCTCTTATTATTTATTGTGATACATATAATCAGGATTATAAGGTATGAAGATCCAACCCAACACAATTGGATCACAATTAAAATGTCCAGTATGTATCAAGCTATAAAGGTTATAAAGCTTTTAAGCAGAATTTTTACAGGTTACCATTACCAGTTTTATGGAAATTAATTTCAGCAAAGAAGCCCCCAACAAAAATCCATGTGAATAATTTCATTGTAACTTTAATTATAGTTCTAGGAGGTATTCTTCAGTGAACCTTAGAATATCTTTAACGATGTGACTTTAATCAATTTATCGATACTACTCATTCAATAACAATACATAAATAAATAAAGCCATACATTATTTAACTATTTGACAACAACAAAAAATTATTATTCAGCAGTGCAACTGATGCGTACACCATCAACGGAACTTGAAATCGAAGTGAGGAAGACAAATGGAAAATGGGAAGGAGGAGAGAAATCTAGAGAGGAAGGGGAAGGAGAGGTCAGATAGAGGAGAAAGATGAGAAAGAGATGATAGAGAGAGAGTGGCAGAGGGAGGAGAAGAATTGAGAGTAAGAACAAAATTATCTTTTCTTCCTTCCACAGTATCACATGTGAGTATACATAAAACAAACTAAATGGGCCTTAAACTACACGGCCCTGAACCCAAACGGCTATAACAGAAAGTAAAGCAATAACCCAAACAGCATTAACATAAAGCAGGTGAAGAATAAAGACAATGCAGAAGAAAAATAAAAGAGGAAAAAAATAATATGTGCAGAATATTAGGGTGATGTTATATGTAATCCTACAATTTGAGGGACGGCTAGATTCTCCTTACGCTTTTCCTTGACAGCGGCTGGCTCAGTTGTGTAATAACATCAACAGTAATGAGACCAATAATGTTGCCATCTCCATCAAATGGAAACTTATTCTCAAGGTTAAAGAAGGGTAAATATTAGAAAAATTCTGCTGTGAACTCTCATGTAACTTCCATGGCCAACAAAGAATGTCATTGAACAAGAAATTGTGGAACAAATACCCCACGGTGAAGGATTTTCCTGACGCCGATAATTTGGGAAGGTGACAGAATGGGCTGCGATCCCTTTGCTTCTACATGTAATTCAACTGGATAACTAGCAGCATCTCACTGGCATTTCTTAAGCAAGGATATATGAAAAATAGTATGGATGTTAGAATAGCGAGTAGATTCAACTGATATGTCATCAAGCTGATTTGTTCCAAGATACAAAAGGGCCTACAACAACTCTTGGCCAATTTGTTAGACTGCCGGTGAGCCACTGTATTTGGACGATAGGCGTCATGACCAACGAACACAATATATAGAGGTCAAAAATAAAATCTAAAATAAGATATTCTATCAACCATAAAAATCCAATCTGAACGTGACAATTTGAACGCATACATAATAAAACCGATACAAGACATTATCGAATATAAATTCGGACAAATATAATACATGACCTGCTATCCAAATATTGTAAGAGAGGTATCCAAATATACAACTTCGATATTTCCTATACATGAGCCAAAGCCCTCATCCGGTCATCAATAATAACCATAATACATTCTCGAGATTAGAAATATACCCAACATAACATCTCCTCTCATTGATAGAGATATGCCACGTCAAATTATGTCTGAATTCCTACAAGTATATACGTACCACTAGTTTAAAGGAATAAAATATAAAAATGTGAGCTTAGAGCTCAGCAAATATCATATAGATGTAAACGGTGTATATAAATCAGAGGGAATGGATAACAATCACAATCGTGTAAAAACAAAACACAAAATTCGTGAAATCCCTGAAGATCGAGGAAATGTCTCGTACTAAATTATTGTCCGTATCAAACAGTCCCTTCGAGATATAGTCATAATAAATAACAATCTGGTTAAATTTTATGTGTTAGAGACATTTGTCTAATTGGCATATTCCGTGACTATATGTATTATTGTATTTATGTCGGGTTGTGGTTTGTCGGGTTAAAGTCCGTTCGGTCCGCCCTCCAGTCGCTCGAGCCCTTCCATAGACGCCCGCTCGCCATGAGCTCGAAGCCCGCTCGAGCGCAAAAACCAGTAGGGTGACCGCTCGCCTCTCGCTCGAGGACCGCTAGAGCCGAAAAACCAGAATGGGGCCCGCTCACTGTGCGCTCGATCCCGGCTCGAGCGCCCGCAGGGTTTCCCACGAAACCCTACGGCCGCTCGCCGCGCGCTCAAGCCCCGCTTGAGCGGCGGCCCAACGTTCAGAATTTTTGAACGCGTTTTTGGCTTCACTATAAATATTGGACTTATGTTTTTGAACCCTAGGAATTCTGGAGACCTGATGTGCGT
>JAODPA010056570.1:0-34898 GCA_025585075.1 Nepenthes mirabilis
AAAAAATGGGAGCCGTTGAATTTTTTAATCCGACAGCTGATGGAGGGAGAAGGAGGATCCTTCTCCATAAGGGAGAAGGACCCCCCCGGTTCCCCTACAAACCATACTAGCATACCGACAATTCCGCACCCAGTGTCTTCAATCGAAATTGGTCGGTCAGCTAGTTGACCCGCCTGATGCCACTCTTTTTTTTTTTTTCAAAACACCAACAAGATCAACAAATTTGCGTCCAGCACCATCACCCGATTTTGGCCCGTCAACTAGTTAACCGGCCAGAAGCCCCCCCTTATTTTGTTTTTCTGTTGTTTTTTACCTGACAAATTTGCTTCTAGCATAACTGTGTATATAGCTATGATGGACACTAAGTAATTGCCCATAGCCAGTTAAACAAAGCCCTCGGCCAATTATGAACCTCGGCTGGAAGTTCCTGAAGATGGGACACTCATCCTCAACCTTGTCTGTGGACAAACAAAGTCCACAGCCCCTATTGACATTACCTCCACTCAGGTAACCCGCCCTCGGACATCATTAAATTCCAACGGGTGGTAACGTATCTGGAACAACTATTATGACCACTAATACTAAGCACCAGCTTTCGCCAAACAGAGTCTGTGATGCGATTAGTAATTAGGGTAGCATCCCAAACACTTGCACTATCAAAAATTCTTTGATTGCATTCCCTCCAATTGAAGTAAATTGTAGCTACAATAGTGAGTCTACAAGCGAGTGCTTTGGCATTCATGCCTTTCCATATGTGGGCAATCCAATCAATATTCTGTCTTCATTCCCTGTATGTCAATGTAACCCAGCTCGATTACTCATTATACCCCAAATTTCAGATGAAAAAGGACATTCGAAGAAAAGATGATGGTGACTTTACTCAGCATTTTTGCGCAGAACACAAATATTAGCTTGATTAACAAAACTACCAATCCTATCGAGAGTGCTAAGCTTCTATCGGATGGCAAGCCAGAGTGTAAAGGCGTATGAGAGGATGTGGTGTGGACCCCACACGAGAGGCACCCATACCACTTTGGCTGTGGATCCTTGGAAAATACGATATGCAGAGCGAGTAAAAAACATTTCATTAGGTTCTTCAGTCCATTTGACTGCATCTTTCCTGTCAGGGGCCGGGAGGTGATTTGGCATACCGTCAATGATCTGAGCTGCCTCCTTATCATAGGGGTTAGGCCATCTCCATTCTCCATGTTTGATGATAGAGGATACTTTCGCATCCCTTGGCAGACCTGTCACAGTCATCAACCTAGAGGAGAACTTGTCGGCTAGTGGGCCCTTTGGGTGCCAATTATTGAGCCACAAGAAAGTGTTTGCACCATCTCCAATACAGTACTGAATATATGGGCAGATTTCAGGATGCAACTTCATAATTTTTCTTCAGCTCCAAGTCACATTTGAAGGTACTTTGATGGTCTATATACACCTATCTTTGATTCTGTTGAGGTGTATCCAGGTAGCCCAAACTTAGGTGAGATCTTTCATAATGATCCTCCAGAAAAGATAAGAGATAAGAGCTTTGTTAGAGCTTAGGAGATTACGTATGTCATGACCACCTTCTGTCTTAGGTTTGCAAACCTCCTCCCAAGCTACTTTAGCGGTTGTACTCCCGTCAATGGAACTGTGCCATAGGAATCGATGGATATATCCTTCTATGGATCTCATGATAGCTTTGGGTAGAATGAAGATGGATGCCCAATACTGGTGAATGGATAAGAAAATAGATTGAATAAACTGTAATCTGCCTCCAAATAACAGTAATCTATTAGCCCAAGAATTCACTTGATGCACTACCTTATCAATCAAAGATTTGCAGTCCACAATTGAGAGGCGTATAGTGATGAGGAGAACTCCTAAGTACCTCACTGAAAGTTTACCCAATTTAAATCCCGTTATGTCTAGAATCTCTTGAACCATCTCTTCATTATCGGAGCAGATAAACACTTCACTTTTATCTTTGTTCGTTGTTAATCCTGGCAAGATTTGAAATTCTTTAAGGCAACCATGAAGAACTCTGATAGAATTGGTATCAGCGTTGAAAAAAAGTAGCAAATCATCTGCAAATACAAGCATAATAGTTCGGGATCTTTCACATTCCCAATGATAATGGAATCCACAATTGCACCGAGCTTTAATTTCTATAATCCCATTCAAAACTTCCATCGTGAGCACAAAAAGAAATGGTAATAGGGGGTCTCCTTGTCTCAGCCTCTTAGTACCCTTAAAGAAGCCCACAGATTCTTCACTAATGTTAATAGAGAAGGATGTAGTTGTAATATACTAATGGACCCAAGAAATCATCTGTTGGGGGAAATCCATCAAATCCAATGTGGCAAGGAGAAAATCCAATTGAACAGAGTTATAGGCTTTTATAAGATTAACCTTCATAGCATATCTTGGGGCACCTTTCTTAGAGTGGTATTTATGCAGTAGCTCTTGGGTAAGTAAAATATTGTCACTAATCTTCCTTCTTGTCACAAATGTCGTTTGACATCTATCTACCAGGAAAGGAATAGTAGGCTTGATACGCTCGACGATGATCTTTGATATGACTTTATATGTGACATTACATCAAGAAATTGGCCTGAAATTGCCAACGTTAGCGGGAGATTTAACTTTAGGAATAAGGCTAATACAGGTGGCGTTAATTTGTTTGAGAAGTCTACTGTGGATGAAGAAGTCCCTCACCGCTTCAATAACGGAAGACCCCACTATATGCCATGCATCCTTGAAGAATTTAGCAAAGAACCCACCAGGACCCCGGGCTTTTATATCACTATTGAAAAACATAGCTTTCTTGATTTCCTCATCACTAATTGGGCTGCATAGGAAATCCTTGAGAGAATTGGGTACAGACCGAAGGATGAAGGGGTTTAGCCGGTCCTTGATAAGCAAATTATGGGTGTGTCCCTGACCCAAAAGACAGGAAAAGTGTTCCAGAATCAAGTTTTGAACTTCTGCTTTCCCTTTAGTGGTAGATCCATCATCTTTAATCAAAGTAAGAATCCGATTGTAGTTATAGTTACTAGCAACAGTACGAAAGAAAAACTTGATGCACTGATCACCATCCTTTAACCAATTGCGTGTGGCCTTTTGTTGTAGGAATTCACCCTTCCGGGCAGTTGCTTTTGCGTAGGTAGATTTGCACTTATTTTCCTCTCTAGAACCACCCTCAATTTGCTGGCTGGTTTCTAGCTCCTTGCACATTTGAACAACCTCCTCATGGACATTCCCCAGCTTGGAATTAAGATTTTTGAGGAGTCTATTGTTGTGCTTTAATCTGGTGGTAAGATGGAACATTGAAACTCTCGAAGTCTCTACTTGCCAGGCCTCCTTCATCACCTGGCAGAATTGCGGATGCGATGTAAGGAAGTTATTAAAACGAAATGTACCTTTACAAATATTTAGCTCTTCCTGGAGACTAAGGATGCACAGAGAGTGATCAGATAGTTGGGGAACGGGGGAAAAAGCCTTAGAAACTCCAAAATTCAAAAACCAATTGCCATTTGCTACAATCCGATCAAGCTTCCTGTAAATACGTACAGATGAATCCCTTCTATAATTCATCATATAAAAGGTGCCATCATGGCTGACATCAGTAAGATTACAGTCAGAGAGGCAATCCGGCTCCATAGAACTCCTGGTGTGCCAATTACCCCCCAGCCCTTTAGAAGAGAATCTTATAGCATTAAAATCTTCCAAAGCCACCCAAGCCATATCCTGGATTTGCCTGCTAAAGGAACGAAGGCTTTCCCAGAGAGAGTGACGAGAAACTTCTGAGTTATCCCTATAAATGTGATGAAAACCTAACATGGACCAATATGAATTATCACCATAGTCGATCAAATTTTTTAAGCTAAGTTCATACTATATACTTCCGGAGCAATTGGAGATTTGGGGATCCATGTTGATAAGGACGTTAGCATTTATGACTATAGAATGATCTTATATCAACATCACTGAATGATATGACTATTACAAGTTTAGTGTTGATATTCTTGTTGGAGTGGATCATATTTTTTAGGTGTTAACATTTGACTATATTTTGTGTGGTCATTTATGTAGTTTAACTCGATAGTCAATTTCAAAAATAAATACTAGTAAATCCTTGTTAACAATCAATATTTGCCCAAGCAGAAGAATATAAAAATTTTTATTGTATAGGCTTACATTGATTGTGTATTATTGTTTTATAAGAACATGCTTAATATGTAGTTTATTATTATATTACAATTAATTCAATAATTAGACATGATCACTTATATTGATTGGGATATGGGCACTTTAGTTGCATAGAATTTGATTCTATGTATAATGTAATTTGACATTATGTAATCTAGGAAGTTTCATGTGATTTATAGGTTTATGTAAGTCTAATTAAAATTTCTACTCTTATTGGGAGGTCAAAGTTATTATTATATAATTACTTTTAAATCCTATCTTAATAAGAAGAGAATAATTTAAGAGGTTTTCCCTGTTGAGAGTGTGTATAAAAGGTGAGCAATGAGAGGACAAGTCAGTCACAACAATTGTTCATTTTTTTAGAATATATAAGAATACATACAATACGAGGTATTCTATATATATAGTTATTAGCCTCACTATTACTTCGATTATTCTAAATCTTTATTTTATAGAACTTACTTTTAACATAAGTTTTTATTATTTGCATCACAGATACAAATAATATGTACAATGCAATAACATTTTATGTAATAAAACAAATAACAAAGTCTGAGATTTTATTCAACAATATTCACAAATACGCTTATGTTTATTTGCCTTAGATACTAATAAATCATTTTTTAGTAAATTAGTACTCAAATTTATTTTTTTAAAAATATTATGTACAAGAAGTTCAATATACCTTATAGGTTAACACAGAATTAGAGGCACTACCTAACCTAAATTACAAATCAATAAAGACCAAGTTGAAACATCCCCAACTGACAATTGGTGGGCAATACCAAGAGCACAAGGGGTTGTTCATGCATTACTTGATGGTGCAGCACTATGGTTTATACTTTCTTTGATAGGAAATTCTGGATGATATAAGTAGTCTTTTTGCTGTCAAAGGATTAGGATAGGTTAAATAGACAAACATTATAATTCTGCCAGATAAAGTCAACCACAACATCAGAGGGAGCCATTAAAGGAGGCGGATTTGGGATTTTGTATTCCATCTACTCATGACCCATGTTATAGGTTTATACCGATCATCATATAGTCAGACATACTTGATTTTTTCCCAAATAGCAAGCCAAATATTTTAGGTGACCAGACACTAGAAGAATAAATGATGAATTTATTCATCCACATTCCTGAAGAAACCACAGTAGGATGAAATATGGAGGAATGCTAGTCTATCAAAGGTCCTAAGTTTCTCTTTGTTGCAGTGGCAGATTGGAAGATTCCCCAAGCCGAGTTGACAAAGAAGTTGCCGTCAGCCACCAGGTCCCATCTGATGGAATTAGATGAATTAGGGTAAGGGTCATATGCAACCGTGACATAATGAAGGATCTGAAACGAAGCTGAGCTTAAGGTGGCTATCTCCTGTGATTATCCTCGATAATAACCTCCACATTTGCATCTCATGGAATGCCAATAGCTAATGTAATATGGTTAAGAAATGTAACGGTAAGTGCCCTGACCAAATGCCATAAGTCAAACCATGGGAAGGACCTTCCTCCTTCCCATGGCCAACCATGCGATGGACAAAAGGTCTCAGATAAATCCAAAACTTCATAATTTAATGAAAGCTTCGGGAGACAAATTGAAGAATTATGATAATCTATATACATTTGTCCTTAATAAAGTACCTTCTAACCTAATTCACTCAGATAAATATGCTATCGTCTATGAAAACATCCTTGATGTGCCTAGCTAGGAGAGCTTTGTTGCAAATAATCGTGTTCTTCATGCTAAGTCCTCATTTTTTAGGCATGCAACTTCGAGGTAAGCCACCCTAGCTGGAATTTTATTTGAGTTTTGCCCATGTGAGAAAAATCGTCAAAAAATGCTATTGATTCTCTTTTGAATTGATTTGGGGAGAATGAAACTAGAAGCCCAATATTGACTAAATATTGGCTAGGATAGAAGAGATGAGTTAGATCGTACCATTGAACGAAAGCCATCCATTCTTCCAGGACCTCACCCTAGTCAAAATCCTATCAATAAGAATCTAATAGTCTGATATAGTGAACGTTGATGAAATGAGAGGCACATCTAAGTAACAAATAGAAAGATTATTGATCCTAAAATCTGTAATGTCCTTGATATTTTCCACCATGATTCTATTATTACAACAAAAAGGATACTTTTGTCAAGGCTAGGACTCCTACTGGAAAAACCTATAAAATCCTTGAGAAATGGGTTCAAGATTGCCATTGATTGTCGGTCAGCCGCATGGATAAGGGGTAGGTCATATGACAAAGCAACATCGTAGTCTCCATATCTTTGCAATTCCAATGGTAGCTGAACGTTGGATTATTAATAGCTTTGACCTTGCTCATACCGTGGATGATCTCTCTACACAGGACAAACAAATAGGGGAGATGGGGCCACCTTGATGAAGGCCTCTTCTTTCTTTGAATAAATCCGAATACTCTTTATTGATGAAGATGAAGAGCATTAGAGTGGTCATGCATTTCTCAATCCAACCAACAAAGGCGGCCGATCACCCCATTCTCTTTAAGGTAGTTAATAAGAAGTCTCATTCCACTGAATCGTATACTTTCTTGATAACAACATTCAATACACACTAGTTAGGACATTCATTCAGGTTGTCCTTACAAAGTGATCCTTGGGCCAAAAGTATATTATCGCCAATATGCCTCCATTCTACAAAAGCCATTTAGAAAGAGTTCACTGACATTGCAAGGGTCAATTTAAGCCAGTTGGTAAGTATTCTATAGATGATCTTATAAATCACATTATAATAGAAAATAGCTCCAAAATTATAAACTTTGCCGAGAGAATAAACTTTTTGGATAAAACAAATAGTCACACAGTTGATTTGTTTGAGGATTCGGCCAACACCAAAGAAGTGAAAAATGCTTTTGAAATAAGTCCTCTTGTGATATCCCACGAGCTCTTGAAAAAAAGCCATCAAAAGCTCGGCTAGCCCTAGGGTGTGACTGAATGGATTTTTTTTTTGTCATTAGATATTTTCGTCATTACAAATATAGAAACTAAAGCCCAAATGACAACCTAAAATTCTAAGAAAAAACGGATATAGTTTTTTCTAAAATTGGGCTAAGCCGATATATGAAATTTGGATAAAACCTGCAAATATATAAAATAATATCCATCACACATATTCTCAACACTGACACAGGATCAACAGACGCCGTATAATTTCCTACGGCTTTCACATTCAATATTTCCGTCCACTAATCCAAAAATTCAGAATAAAGATGTCGTCTATAACCTGTATAAAAATCCAGAAAAACATATAACGGAAGTAGAACTATATCAAATATATATACTTGTGGAAGCATAATTCACTGTTTTACCACATTCATAACATACTGTAACATTTCATATACATTATCCAGAGGCAAAATCAAGTAATTACATTCAAACTATTCCTTCCCAAAATCTTCAAGATAGCATTAAGGTCTCCAAAAGTTTGCTGGCTAGTCTTTCTCTACTCGTTAGATACAAACTCTACTGTCTCATATGAGGGAACAAAATAAAATAATGAGTCGAAACCCACTAAGGTACAGTAAAAACATGCAGTGTAAATCTTATCATGTAGAATAGATGTACAAATATGCAAAATTATAGAAGTATTCAAGAACAGAAAGGTAACATGAAAGCATGGAAAGTCATAACCATGTAAATATGCTTCAGAAATCTTGAATCAGTTTAGCATGTCTTAGAATTTAGAAACTAATATCAAAATTTATAAATTCTGAAAAATCTTTTTTCTATCGGAAATGACCAAATTGGTAGACTCTACTATCTGATGGGGCGAATAATCAATGATAGATTGTATTTACTCTACATAATCTAAAGCCAGAAATAGAAAGGGAGATCCCTTCTTGTAGGATCAGAACAGAAATGCCTCCCGAAGATAGGCCAGAAATAGAAAACTACCTTCTAGGTTAACGTCTTGAGGAAGGACGGACCACGTATAATTTCATGGGTAGAGATATTATCGATTACCACCATAATATTCTAAGGTATGCCAGATAACTTTACCTGACTGTATATCAGTCCTAGGTTCTAATTAACAGAATCAAAAATACTTTACTTCTTATTTCCTAACTTATAGCTTATCATTCTGTAGAAAGTTAGTTAGAATTTCATGGTTAATCTTTCAGAATACTTCAGAAATTCACAGTAATTTAACAGTATAATTTTGTGTAAATGTTTTAGATGCAAATCATAACATGGACATTAGCTCTATATAAATGAACATTTACATGTTAAAATTCATGGATTTAAAACACCAAATCCCATTAATTTCATGCTTAGGGTTTCAAGAAAACTTCGGATACAAAACGGATACCAAATACATGTACATATATGAAATCGAAGTCATATATTGCAGTATATACAGGTAAACGTAAAATTTATCCGATTAATTAGGAGAAACATACTTTATTTACACTAAACATGGGAAAACATGATTTTAGAGCAAATATACAAATTTAGAGATATGGAAAAGTTGTAAAAACAAAAAATAAAGTCCGAAATACACTTGACTGAGCTCGGTTTATAGTTATTCTTACTTTCATCGAATCTGAATGGAAGATTTCTCCATATTCTTCTCTTTCACTCTCCTTCCTCTCTTCTTCCTCTCATGTTCTATAGCTGGTCTCCCCAAATGAGCACCGAAAATCCCCTTAGAACATGAAGGAAAGTAGGTCACGTGGGGGGTACACGATTGGCGCTTGAGCACCACTCGAGCGGTCATCAGGCACGAGCTCTCGTATTTTTGTGCCTAGGTTGGCGCTCAAGTGCCCATCGAGCGCCACCCTCGTAGTTTGCACCACTCCTGCTCCACCTTAGGTGGCTCTCGAGTGCAACTTTTATATTTTTGTGCTTGAGTGGCCGTTCGAGCAGCCATCAGGCGCCGTGCCACCTCTTGCCTATTTCGCATCATTTTGCTTCGGTATCAAATTTTTTCATATTTTTAAGCCTAAATATGATTTTTATCTACATGATTATTTTATAATTATCATATTTTGAGATCGGGATCTCACAACTCTCTCCCACTTAAGAAAATTTTGTCCCCGAAATTAAATTGAGCTATATACCTCAAGAAAATAGGTGGGAATACTTGCTTCGGATTTCCTCTTTGCGCTCTCATATGGCCTCCTCTGATAAATGATTCCTCCAAAGCACTTTCACTAAGGGAATGGTTTTCGTGCACAACTTTTGGTCATTTCGATCCAATATCTATATTAGTTCCTCAATATAAGATAAATCTATTTCAATAGTCAAAATGTAAGGTCCCACATTGGATTGGGGGAGGGGAACGAAGTGTCCTTATAAGGGTATGGACACCTCCCCCCTTATAGACGCGTTTTGGGAGCGGCTTCGACCGTCTGCCAGGAACAAAATCGTGAGGCCTGTAGGCTTGGAGATGCCGTGAAACTCTCCCAGGCTGCGGCCTGTAGGCTTGGAGACGCCGCAAATTTCTCCCGGGCCAAAGCGGATAATATCTACATACGGATGAGTCGGGGACGTTACAAATGGTATCAGAGACGGGGCCCAGTTTGGTGTGCCAGCGAGGACGTTCGGTCCCCAAGGGGGTGGACTGTAGAGTCCTACATCGGATGGAGAGGGGAACGAAGCGTGCCTTTATAAGGGCGTGGAGACCTCTCCCTTGTGGATGCGTTTTGGGGGCGGTGGAGGCCGTCTTCCAGGAACAAAACCGTGCGCCTGTGTGGCAAAGCGGACAATATTCACAAGCGGGTGCTCGGGGACGTTACACAAAGGCTCGTACTCAATAACGTGTGTAGGATTATGGGCATGCTTCTGAAGTATAGATATATGGAATACATCTATACATCCGTCAGATTAGGTGGTAATGCCAACCTGTATGCCACCACCCCGATATTCTCCAAAATCTCAAAATGTCTGATGAACTGTGGCTTCAGTTTCCCTTTCACTCTGAACCCGAACGTTCCCTTTGATGGTGAAACATTTAAAAAGATAAAATTTCCTACCGCAAATCTCAATTCTGTCCTCCTCCTATCCGCATAACTCTTATGTTTGCTTTGAGCAGCTTTCAAGTTCTCGTGAATCAGCCTAATTTTCTCTACCGTTTTCTTCATGATTTCAGGACCCAAAATTCTCTTATCTCCGATCTCTTCCCAGTGAATCAACGATCTGTACTTCCTCCCATACAGTGTTTTAAAAGGCACCATATCGATACTTGCCTGATAGCTGTTATTATATGTAAATTCCGCCAAGGCCAGATAATTATCTCAGGTTTTTCTTCATCTCTAATACCGAGACACTCAACATATCCTCACGGATCTGAATTATATGCTCCGATTAGTCATCAGTTTGGGGGTGATTTGCAGTGTTGAATTTTAATTCTATCCTTAACTCCTTATGCAAGCTTTCGTAAAACCTCGAGACAAAACGTGGATCTCCATCAGACACAATCGAAGTAGGCACTCCATGAAACCTCACAATCTCATTTACATATAATTGGGCTAATCTATCATGGGAATAAGTCATCCTGATCGCCAAGAAATGGGTTAATTTTTGTTAGCCGATCAACTATAACCCAAATGGCGTCATGATTCCTGGGAGTCCTCGACAAACCTGATACAAAATCCATCGTAATATTTTTCCATTTTCAACTCGAGGTCGATATTGGCTGTAACAACCCAGAAGGTATTATTCTTTTAGCTTTCAATTGCTAACATACAACTCATTTATTCACATAAGTCATAATATCTCTCTTCATGTTTCTTCACCAAAAAGTCTTCTCCAAATTTTGATACATTTTATTCGTTCCATGGTGGATGGTATACCGAGACTTATGAGCTTCCTTCAAGATCTTCTCTTTCAATTTTCTATTGTCCGGTACACATAATCGATCTCTAAATCTTAATATTCTATCAATCCGGATATTAAAATCAGCTCAAGACTCCTTATTTAGATCATTTACAATATCAACAAGGAACGAGTCATTTACTTGTTTCTCTTTAACTTCATTAATTACCTCCGGTTGAATTTGAAGATAAGATAAAAGTATCCTATCACCTTGAACATATCATTGGATATTACACTGCTTCAGATAATCCAACATTTTCATCTGTTTGATTTGTAACTTAGCCACATACCCCGATCGGTGGCTTAATGTATCCGTAACTACATTAGTCCTCCCAGGCTTATACAGTATTTTACAGTCATAATCTTTCAAGAAGTCAATCTACCTCCTTTGCCTCATATTAAGCTCCTTCTGTAAAAACAGATACTTCAAGCTTTTGTGATTAAAATACATAAGAAACTTTTCGCCATATAAATAATGTCTTCAAATTTTTAAAGCAAACACAATAGCAGCTAATTTCATATCAGGATTTGGGTAGTTCTTTTCATACACCTTCAATTGTCTAGACCCATAAGCTACTATTTTACCATGCTATATCAATACACAACCCAAACCCACCTTAGAGGCGTCACAATATACTCTAAAACCACCTGAACCCTTCGAAATGATTAGTACTGGAGTAATAGTCAAGTGATCCTTCAACTCATGAAAACTTTGGTCATATTCCTCAATCCATTCAAACTTAGTCTCTTTTTTTGTCAGTTGAGTCAGAGGTATAGCAATCTGTAAAAAATTTTCTACAAAATGCCTGTAATAGCCTGCCATGCCTAAAAAAACTTCGAACCTCAGTCACGGACATAGGCCTATTCCAATTCGTAATAGCCTCCTCCTTTTTTGGATTTACAGAAATATCACCGTCTGAAATCACATACCCCAAAAACATCACCTTCTCTAGCCAAAACTCACACTTACCCAGCTTAGCATACAGCTTTTCCTTGCGATGTACTTGAAGAACTATCCTCAAGTGCGTCTCATACTCCTCATAATCCTTTGAATATATCAAGATATCATCAATAAATACCACCATAAATTTATCCAAACATGGCTTGAATACCCTATTCATCATATCCATAAATGCAGTAGGGACATTTGTAAGGCTAAAAGGCATAACAAGAAACTCATAGCGGCTGTATCTCGTCTGGAAAGCAGTTTGGGCCACGTCTTCTGGCTTGATCCTCAAATGGTAATAACCGGACCTCAAATTAATATTTTAAAATACCCGAGATCCTTACAATTGATCAAACAGACCATCAAAACATGGCAAGGGATACTTGTTTTTAATTGTTATTTTGTTTAACTCATGATAATTAACACATAGCCGCAAGGACTTGTCTTTCTTCCTCACAAATAACACCGGTGACCCCAAGGAGATATACTCGATCTAATAAAGTTCTTATCTAAGAGCTCCTATAATTGTAATTTCAGTTCTTTTAATTCAGTTTGAGCCATACGATAAGGAGTATTAGAAATCGGGCTAACTCTGGGATTAACTGTAATCTCAAACTCAATTTTTCGGTGTGGAGGTAGTCCAGACAACTCCTCCGGAAAGACATTCTCAAAATTACAAACAATTAGAATATCCTTATTCGGCACACTATGACTCCCAGCGGTGTAGGTATATGCTAGGTAAGCTTTACACCCATTTTTTAACAAGTGCTTGGCATACAAAGAAGAAATTAATACATGCACCTCCTTCTTCCAAATGCCTTGAAAGAAAAATGGTTCCATCCTAGTGATATTAAAATAAACCATTTTTAGAAAATAGTCAATATTGGTATGATATGCTAGCCAGTTCATCCCCAAAATTACATCAAAATCGTCAATATTTAATAATATTAAATCCACAATCAAATATTTTCCATTCACCTCAACCACACATCCAACATACACAACATCAGCAACTACATAGGATCTAGTAGGAGTTGATACAACTAATGCATAATCCAAAATATATATGGCAGACACAATACAACATGTAAATTACAAAAAAAATAAAAGAATGGGTAGACCCCAAATCAAATAATATAGAAGTAGAAACTCAATAAATAGAAAGGGTACTTTTCATAATATTTATGGATGCCCTCGGGTCCTAAACAGTCACCACGGAAGCCCTAACTATAACAGTAGGCTTCTTCGCTTCTAACCTCGGAGATAATAAACAGTCTTTAATCTGGTGTCCTTACTATCCACATCTAAAGCATGCTCCCATCGCCTTACGACATGATTAGCCTGGATGCCTCTTCCTGCAAAAAGTACATTCGGCTACTGTCGCCTGAGAACTAGTCACACACTGTACCTAAGTGATACTCTTTCCTTTATCAGCTATCCTTGCATTCTTGGATAGTCCTGAAGATCCTACATTAGAGCCAGTACTGAGACTTGCCCGGCTAGCAGCTCTCTTTACAAAGAATCTCTAGGTTTCCACCTCTTTCTCATAAATCATGGCTCGATCCAGAATATCAACATATGTCTGAAGCTTCAAGGTCGATAATTGCTTCCTAATATCGTCCCACAGCCTTTACTAAAATTTCTTTGCTTTCCTCAACTCGTCCTCCATGAAATAGGGCACAAATCGGGACAGTTCCGTGAACTTTGCGTTGTACTCAGTCACCGTCATATTTTCCTACCTCAGCCGCATGAACTTTTGCTCCTTCTGATCTTGGAGACTGGACAGAAAATACTTCTTCATGAAAGCTTCGTCAAACATCTCCCATGTGATCGCATCGTCGGGTACGCCTAATGTCCTCCTTTTCATACTCCACAAACTATCAGCTTCGCCTACTAGTTTGTACACTGCGAAAGTAACTTTCTCCTGATCGGTACATTGGATCACAGTAAAAATCTTATTCATCCTCTTAAGCCAAACATCCACTTCTGCTAGATCAGGCTTACCCAAAAATCCCGGTGCTCCCTTCGCTGTGAATCTATCATATGTCGTCGGAGCAGGATTTACCGAAGTTGGCTCAGGTGTAGGGACCAGAGCCATATGATGCTGCTCCACCGAATCCATCACTTTTGTCATTCTCTCCAATAGATCCACGTACGTAGCCTCTCGATCGTGAGGAGTACTAGCATCACGACGATTGCTTCTTCTATTTCTCTTACTGGCCATCTTAGATCCTATAACCAAAAGTAAGCACAACATTATAAACCTTAAGAAATCAAGCTAAGGGAAGGGGTTATCAATGGTTTAATGGAATTCAAATCCAGCCTAAGGATCAACTTCCTAAACATCCTTATTATCTTAACTACCCCGACCTATCCCTATAGAAACTTAAGCCCATACTTTCGCTTTATGATCGATCAATTTCTAAAGTATCTCATTTCTCTGATACCAGCTATGGCAAAACGGATTTTTTTGGTCCTCAAATATTTCTGTCAATACAAATACAGAAACTAAAACCCAAATAAAAATCTAAAATTCTAAGAAAAAATAGATAGAGTTTTTCCTAAAATTGGGCTAAACCGATATATAAAACCTTAATAAAACCTATAAATATACAAAATAATATCTATCACACACATTCTCAACACTGACACATGATCAACAGACGCTATATAATTCCCTACGGGCTTTCCATTCAACATTCCCGTTCACTAATCAACAAATTTAGAATAGAGATGCTGTCTAGAATTTGTACAAAAATCCAGAAAAATATATAGCGAAAGTAGAACAATATCCAATATGTATACCTACAGAAGCATAATTCACTGTTTTACCACATTCATAACATACTGTAACATTTCATATACATTATCCATAGACAAAATCAAGTAATTACATTCAAGTTATTCCTTCCCCAAAATCTTCAAGATAGCATTCAGGTCTCCAAAAGTTTACTGGCTAGGCTTTCTCTACTCCTTCTCGTCAGACACTACCTCTACTATCTCATCTGGAGAAAAAAAATAAAACAGTGAGTCAAAATCCAATAAGGTACAGTAAAAACATGCAATGTAAATCATATCATGCAGAATAGAGGTACAAATATGAAAAATTATGGAAGTGTTCAAGAGCAGAAAGGCAACATGAAAGCATGGAAAGTCATAACCATGTAAACTTGCTTCAGAAATCATGAATCAATTTAGCGGGCCTCAGAAACTGATAATAAAATCTATAAATTCTGGAAAACCTTTTTCCTATCGGAAAGGACCAAACTAGTAGACTCTACTAGTCGAGAAAAAAATAATCGAGGATAGATTATTTTCACTCTATACAATCCAAGGTCAAAAACAGATCAGGGAGATTCCTTCTCGTGGGATTAGAATAGAAATGCCTCCTGAAGATAGACTAGAAATAAAAAACTACCCTCTAGGTTAATACCCTGAGGAAGAACGGATCACGTATAACTCCATGGATAAAGTTATTCTCGATTACCACTATAATGTTTTAAGGCACGCCAGAGATTCTTACCTGACTGTACATCAATTCTAGGTCCTAATTCACAGAATCAGAAATACTTTACTTTTTATGTCCTAACTTATAACTTATCGTTCTTTAGAAAGTTAGTCAAAATTTCGTAATTAATCCTTCAGAATGCTCAGAAATTCATAGTAATTTGAGAGTATAATTTCATATAAATTTTTCAGATACAAATCATAACATGGACATTAGCTTTATACAACTCAACATTTACATGTTAAAATTCATGGATTTAAAACACCAAATCCCTACATTTTCATGCTTAGGGTTTCAAGAAAACTTTCGGATACAAAACGGATACCAAATACATGTACATATATGAAATTGAAGTCATATATTGCTGTATACACAAGTAAACATAAAATCTATCCGATTAATTAGGAGAAATATACTTTATTTACACTAAACATGGGGAAACAAGATTTTAGAGCAAATATACGAATTTGGAGATATTAAAAAGCTGTAAAAATAAAAAATAACGTTCGAAATACACTTACCTGAGCTCAATCTATAGTTATTATTATTTCAATCGGATATGGACGGACGATTTCTCCCTCTTCTTCTCTTTCCCTCTCCTTCGTCTCTTCTTCCTCTCGTGTTTTGTCGTTGCTCTCCCCAAATGAGCCCCAAAAATTCCTTTAAAAACACAAAGGAAAGCAGGTCACGTGGGGGTCACACCACTACCGATCGAGCACCAGTCGAGTTGCCATCAGGTGCGAGCTCTTGCATTTTTCCGCTTGGGTTTTCACTCGAGCGCCCGTCGAGCACCACCAGTTTGCACCACTCCCGCTCCGCCTCAGGCGGCCCTTGAGCACAACTTTTGTATTTTTGCACTCGAGTGACCATCAGGCACCATGCCACCTCTTGCCTATTTCACCTCATTTTGCTTCGGTTTTAAATTTTGTCACGTTCTTAATCCTAAATATGATTTTTATCTACATGATTATTCCATAATTATCATGTT
This sequence comes from Nepenthes mirabilis, assembly GCA_025585075.1. Lineage (NCBI taxonomy): Eukaryota > Viridiplantae > Streptophyta > Magnoliopsida > Caryophyllales > Nepenthaceae > Nepenthes > Nepenthes mirabilis. The sequence continues at coordinate 16,480 of JAODPA010056570.1, forward strand.
CTGAGACCGGGATCTCACATAGGGCCTTAGCATCACTAAACCCACAAAAATTGTTAGAGTTTCCTCACGAGATATTATGGACGTAGTTCTATGAAGGACGTTCGATGGCACCGAGTTTAGCATAAATGGCAGCAAAGCTGCTAGCAAATTCACAGGCCAACCCATTGTTGGGATCACTCAAGTATGGGAGATTTTCGAAGTGAAATGTTGACAAGAAATTTTCGGGGAGAAAGTTGACCGGAAATTTTTAGAGTGAAAGGGCTGACTAAAAAATTCCAGAGTGAATTTTCTGGAGAAGAATATTTCGGAGTAGAATAAATTTTTTGCAGTAAATTTTTTTGGAGTAGAAAATGTTAGAGTGTTTTTTCGGAAGTGAAAATTGCCGGACTAAATATTGACCGGAATATTTTTCGGACTGAAGAGTGAAAATGATAGCTTACATTTTCTAGAGTGGCAAATGACCCATCAACAAAAGGTTGACCGGCTGAGAAAAGTATCTGGTCAACAGCTTGTTGATAGGCTGAGAAAGGTTGCAGTAAATTTATCGGTATGAAATTCCAGTTTGATTTTTATTTGTTTGAAATTTCAGTATGAAATTACTTGTATAGAAAAAGCTTGAATGTATGAAATTTTTGAAATGAAAATTTCATAATACAAATAATGGCTGAGGTTGTTGAGCGTAGCAAAGGGCCGAGATGCAGATAACACTGAAGGACTTCTTGTAACGACCGAGTACATGGAATAATGTTTGAGGTCTTTGTCAATGCTTGGGAACTACAACTCCTGCCATATCTACGCAAGAAGCTTTCTCAGTACTGGCACCCAATTGGTTGAGTAGGTTAACTTCTTTAAACAAAACGATGATTAGCAGAGTTGGTGGGTAGAGTTGTTGGTAGGTAGTAGAGTAAGTGGCGGGATTTGTCCACACGTAACTTACCTGCTGACAGACAGTCTTTAGGAAAAACGTGTATATATATGTATACATGCTGGGAATGCAAGTGTGTGCGCAAGTGTTTTGTGAGAGGCAGAAGACAGTAGTGAGAAAAAAAAACTTAGAGAGAATTATATTCTTACTCTTGTTTCATTCTCAACTCTTCTAGAGGCTTTTGTAGCCAGCAGCTTGTGTAACCACTTTCATATAGTAAATTTATTTGTGGATTAAGTATTTCATAATTTTTTTCTCTTATTTTTGAAGAGAGTTTTTCATGTAAAATTAGTGTGTTCTTCCTCTTTCTCCCACAGCGAGTGTGTTTGTACATTTCTGTCCAACCGTCAATTTAATTCCCGCAGTGCTAACCAACCAACCAACCATCCTTTTTTTTAACAAGAGGTATCAGAGACGGCTTGTGAATTGTCAGTTATATGACATCGTCATCAAAGAATTTGTCATTTAGTGTGGAGTAGTTTAATAGATAAAATAACTTTATCCTTTGGTAAGAAAGAGTAAAGAATATTTTGACCTCGAAAGGAACGGTGAAAGTACTGCGGAGAAAGGAAAATAAGTTGGAGAACATTACAGAGGAAGAATGGCAAGATAAGAGGGATCTTACTAACTGCACGATCAATTTGTGTATTGCATACAACACTTTACAAAAGGTTATTGGCTTGTCAGACCCAGCGGAGGTTTGGAAGAAGTTTGAGAGTCGGTATAAGTCTAAGTCATTGATAACAAGGCTACATGTGAAGAAGTAGTTTTATGGTCTCCGGTTGCTTGAAGGGGAAATCTTTGAAAAGCACTTGGACAAGCTTAATTAAAATTTGACACAAATGTCGACACTTGATGAGGAGATCAAGGAGGAAGACAAGGCATTGGTGTTGCTAGCTTCTTTGTCGGCCTTGTACGACCACATCTTATAATACAACTATTTGGAAAGGACACATTCAGGTTGAATGAGGTCATTACTTCTTTGCTCATAAATGAGTCAAAGCGATTACAAGAGACTTCCACCTCTCAGCACTCTGAGGTACTCATAATTGAGTCACGGGGATGGAGAAAAGGGCGTGGTCTAAAATCTTGAAAAAAGGACCGAAACAAGTCATGGCTAAGATTTGAAAACATAGAATGTTACCATTGTGAAAACAAGGGCCACATTAAGAAGTATTGTTGTAAGTGGAAGTATAAGAATGTGAAAAAGAAGAAAGGTAAAAAGGGACGATGTGAGGAAAAGGCCTCGGTCTTGATTGTTATAGGAGGTGATCTCCTTTTAACTTGTAAAGTGGATGACGTTGTAAATTTGGTCGAGTAGGAGATCGATTGGTTAGTAGATACTAATGCATCCATCCATGTCACGTCTCAGAGAGGGCTCTTTACATCTTACACTCCAGGTGACTTTGGAATATTAAGATAGGAAACATTAAAACATCTAGAGTTCTTGGCTGTGGTGACGTATCTATCATTACCAACAATGGAATTTGGCTGCTTTTGAGGGACGTCCGATGCGTTCCTGATATTCGGATAAATATTATCTCAGCAGGAAGACTTGATGATATTGGTTTTTACAACGTCTTCAGTGATGGGGTATATAAACTAACCAAAGGGTTTTTGGTAGTTACCCGAGTAAAAAAGAGGTCTAGTCTTTATATGTTGCAAGCCTCTGTTGAGGTAGGAGAGGTCAATGCTGCTAGTAGCGTGGAGTCCTCTAATTTACAGTATTGACGGTTGGGCCACATGAGTGAAAAAGGAATAACTTATCTGGACAGGAGGGCCTTATTCCTAGCATGTAGGAAGATCAACCTAGGACTTGTCCTCACTATATGGTGGGGAAGTAGAGGAGAGTCTCTTTCTGAGGAGACTCGTCTTCTAAAATGACCGAATTGCTTAAGCTTGTACATACTGATGTCTGCAGGTCATTCAAGGAGAAGTCTTTCAGAGGAGTACAATATTTTATCTTGTTCATAGATGATTTCTTAAGGAAGATATGGGTGTACTGACTCAAATCCAAGGATTAGGCCACTAGAGTATTTGTGTATTTTCATGCTCTAGTTAAACGTGAGATTGAAAAAAAGTTGAAGTGCATCCAAAGCGATAATGGTGGAGAGTATATTAGGGTATTTGATGTCTACTATTGGTCTCATGGCATTCGGTATTAGAATACGCCACCAAAGATGCCATAGTTAAATTGTGTGGTTGAACAGATGAACTGCACGATGTTGGAAAGGGTCAAGTGCCTACTATCTGAAGCAAATCTCCTAGGATCTTTTTTGGCTGAAACCCCAAGGACGATGACTTATATTATTAATAGGTCACCCAGTAAGCCAATAAATGATAAAGTCCTAGAGAAGATATGGATTAGAAATGAGCCATCCTATGATTATATTCAAACATTTGGTTGTAAGGTCTTTGTTCATATCCTGAATGATGAAAGGACTAAATTGGAGTCAAAGATGATACAATGTAATTTTTTTTGGGCTACGATAAAGATGAGTTGAGATTCAGGTTTTATGATCTAATTGGAAGGAAACTTGTCCGGTCAATAGACACGTCTTTATCAAAGAAGAGACCATTTAGGATACGAAAAAAGAGAAAAAGGCATTATTTGGTGCCAGTCTGATAGACATTAATGCTGATGTTGACCGACACACTATAAGGACAACATCCCAGAAGTGCTTGAGTGAGACAACGAATAGGAGGATAACGTCACTCCTTAACAGGTTGAGAAAGTTACTGTTCGACATTCCACTAGGAACCGACAACCATCTGTCTATTTGTCTGCCAGTGAGTATGTATTACTCACTGATATAGGTGAGCCTGAGGGCTTTGAGGAAGCCATGAAGGATGAACATAAAGAAAAGTGGTTGGAAGCGACGAAGGATAAAATGACTTCAATGTATGAAAACCATACTTTCGATTAAGTTGAACTGCCTAAGAAAAAGAGAGCTCCAAAGAACAAATGGGTTTTCAGGTTGAAGACCAAAGAAAATACCGCTCAACCAAGATACAAAGTAAGGTTGGTGGTAAAGGGTTTCAACCAGCGAAAAGGGGTTGATTTTGATAAAATTTTTGTGCCATGGTGAAAATATCCTCCATTTGAGTGGTACTTGGTTTGGTTGCTATTCTAGATTTGGAGGTGGAGCAATTTAATATTTGGATAGTATTCTTCCACGGTGAACTTGAGGAGGAAATTTACATGGAGCAACCAAAATGATTATATATTAAGGGGAAGGAATGATTGGCATGCCGTTTGAAGAAAAACCTATATTGACTAAAACAGGTTCTACATCAATGATACAAAGAGTTTGAGTCTGTTATGGTGAATTAAGGCTACCAGAAGACTACTTCTGACAATTGCGTATTTGTTCAAAGGTTTTCAGAAGATGACTTTATTGTTCTTCTCCTCTATATGGACGATATGTGGATCGTTGGACAAAATGGTACTCGGATCAAGGAGTTAAAATAGCAGTTGGGACAGTCATTTGCTATGGGCTTAGAGTTGGCGAAATAGATTTTAGGGATCAGAATACTTTGCGACCATAAGAGTAAGAAACTCTGGCTGTCCCAAGAGAGCTACGTTGAGAAGGACTTCAACTGTTTAAGATGGAGAATTTTAAGCCAGTGAGCACCACTGGCAAACCACTTTAGATTAAGCAGCAGGCAGTGTCCAACCGAGGATATTGAGAAGGCTGCCATGAGAAGTGTGCCATACTCTTCAGCAGTAGGTAGCCTAATGTATGTCATGGTGTGTACGAGACCGGATATCGCACACGCAGTCGGCACTATAAGCAGATTTCTCTCAAATCCTGGGAAAGAACACTAGTCAACTGTAAAGTGGATCTTAAGGTATCTTCAGGGGACTACAAATATGCATTTGTGTTTTGAAAATGAGAAGCTCTAATTGATCAATTACACAAACACAAATATGGCTAGAGACATTGACTCTTGAAAGTCCACTTTGAGATATTTGGTTAAGTTTGCCGGAGGGGCAGTCTCCTGGCAGTCTAAACTACAGAAGTGCGTTTCTCTCTCTACTACTGAGACAGAATTTATCACTATCACAAAAGCAAGCAAGGGGGTGCTGTGGATAAAAAAGTTTATCCAAGAATTGGGCTTCTGTCAGGAAAAATATGTGGTGCTTTGTGATAGCCAAAGTGCCATACATATGTACAAAAACTCATCATTCTATTCAAGATCAAAATATATTGATATTCGATATCATTGGGTGAGAGATATTGGTGAAGGATGATTATCACTGGAAAAGGTCCGGTCTAAAGAAAATGGTCAGATATGTTGACCAAATTGTTACCTAAGGGAAAACTTAAAGCTTGCTGTGAAATAACTGGACTGACGGATCTGATTCCCACACAGTCGTGAGGGAAAGCTTGTTGGGACTACTCAAGTGTGGGAGATTTCCAGAGTGAAATGTTGACAGGAAAATTTTAGAGAAAAAGTTAACTAGAAATTTTCTGAGTGAAAGGGTTGACTGGAAAATTCCGAAGTGAATTTTTCAGAGAAGAATGTTTCGGAGTAGAATGAATTTTTTGGAGTGAAAAATGTCAGAGTATTTTTTCGAGAGTGGAAATTATCGGATGAAATGTTGAACGGAATATTTTCTAGACTGAAGAGTGAAAATGATGGCTTATATTTTTCAAAGTGGCCAATGACCGATCAACAGAAAATTGACCAGCTAAGAAAAGTATCCAGACAACACCCTGTTGACCGGCTAAAAAAGTTGTAGCAAATTTACTGGTATGGAATTCCGGTTTGGTTTTTACCAGTTTGGAATTTTGCTATGAAATTATCGGTATGGAAAAGATTGGAATGCATGGAATTTTTAGAATGGAAATTCCGGAATGCAGATAATGGCTAAGGTTGTTAAGGGTAGTAAAGGGTTGAGATGCAGATAACGCCCGAGGATTTCTTAAAACAACCGAGGATATAGGATAATGTCCGAGGTCTTTGTCAGTGCCTGGGAACTACAACTCCTGCCATATCTGCGCAAGTAGCTTTCTCAGAGTTGGGACCCGGTTGGTTAAATAGGTCAACTTCTTCAGTGGTGGGTAGAGTTGTTGGTAGGTTACAAAGTTGGCGGCGATATTTATCCATCCGCAATCTGCCTATGATAGACAGTCTCCAGGCAAAACGTGTATATATATGTATGCATGCTGGGCATACAATGTATGCGCAAGTGTACTTTGAGAGGCAGAAGAGAGTAGTGAGAAAAGAAAAAAACTTAGAAAGAATTGTATTCTTACTCTTATTTTATTCTCAACTCTTTTAGAGACTTTTGTAGCCAGCGGCTTGTATAACCATTTTCACATAGTAAATTTATTTATAAATTAAATATCTCGTGATTTCTTTCACTTATTTTTGAAGAAGGTTTTCCATATAAAATCTGTATGTTCTTCCTCTTTCTCCCACAGCGAGTGTGTTTATGCATTTCTATCCGACTGGCAATTTAGTTCCCACAGTGCTAACCAACCGACTGACCATCTTTTTTCCCAACACCCATTGCATTGCTGCCCATTAGATTGGATAAATAATTAATAACTACCTTTTCGATCTCTACATTCAATCTATTGTATGAGCTATCCTCCTTAGTGAGCGAACAAATCATCTTACGATTTTGTTTCTCCTTGATAGTGTTAAAGAAATAGGGTGAGCATCTATTCTTCCCTCATTTAGCCACTTAACTTTAGTCCTATATTTGTAAAGGTTCTCCTCCAAACTTAGTGCCTACAGAGCTTCCTAGCCAAGCACTTGATAGCAATGATCATATGATAGAAAGGAGCCCTTTGTAGAGCATGACACACCACCTCCAATTCACCTTTGACATAACCAATAGCCATCCCCGTGTTACCTATCTCAGTGTTGATAACATTAAGTGCTTACTTGACTCGCTTAAGCATTGAAACAACATAAAACATAGGAACACCATTGACCCTATAATTCCAAGGGTGGCCCACCAAATCAAAAAGCTTGCGATGATTCATAGTGAAGTTATTAAATCTAGAATTTCACTTATGGCCTAGGCCTTGATCACATGGAATAAGGATATATGTAGAGTAGTCAGATATACTGTAGCAATTCGAATCCACATTATAATATATTATCCACTTTGGCTCACACTGTTAGGCACATTTTTATGTAAGCATATTTCGTGACTGTGTCCTGTCAGTCATTGGCAAAGGTCTAATTATTCTGAAGATTTGCATCAAATCTCACCCGTTATTGTGTACCGCCCAGTCTCCACGCCTACCTTCTACTTGAGCCGTGCTTGAGCTCCTCTTCTAGATGTCACCCACTTGCTGTACGTTTGAGGTGCACTTGAGCCCTATTTCCAGAGAGCATGTGCTCGTGGCATGCCTGATGGGCGCTAGAACCCCATTTCTAGAGAGCATGCGCTCATGGGACGCCCATGGCGGGATCAAGCCCCATTTCCAGGGAGCCCCTACTCGTTGCGCACTCGCCCTCCTCTCGATCTCTAGGGCGCATTCCAAGTGAAACCCTTGGCGCGCCTATCATGGGCTCAAACCACCCTCGAGTATCGAGGCACACATTTCTGAACGATTATATTTTTTTAACCTAAGTTTTGAGCCTCTCTTTAAATGGTTGTCTATTCTTTTTACCCAACACTGCTAATGAGATTTTTGGACGGCCGTTTAGTGAAGAAAAAGGCTTCACTTTTGTGCTTATAATTACTTCATTTGAGAAAATTTAGCCTTAGCTATTGTGCTTCTACTACAAGGTTTCTCACCTCATTTTACTTCATTCGATTCACCTCTTTTCGCCTATTAACCTTCATAGGCAACATCGATGGGTAAGAAATTGTGATTCAATGGTGTAGGGAGATTCAAAGGTTCATGAAGGAAGATTGACAAGAAGACTGGAAGGCGTCTGATTTTGTTATCGTGGCTAAATCCAAGGAATTTCTTAGTAAGAGTCACAAGACGAAAGTAAATCGTTAGATTAGCACATATGTACCACCCGATCTATAAGTTGACTTTCTTAGTTGTTATCTTTCCTGACCGTTGAAATTTGAAGTGTTTTACTAAATAGCCATGGTTATCGAGATTTTGTTTCATTACCAAAATTTTATATTTGTTATTGTTGCCTTTATTGTTTAATATTTTTTTTATCTTTATTAGAATATATTTTACATGTATTATATATTTTTATACTTTATATTCTGCAAAAAGAAAAAGGGATCGAAATTAGTTGTGATTTGGAATATTTAATTCCATTCAATTTGTATCAGAGATTCATCTTGATCTGCAACTAATCGTTTTTCGTTCCTCCCTATTTTGATGCGAGCAATTATACTTACTTGAAGGTGTGCATGAGCCTTCTTCAAATCCATGGATAAGCGCATATGGGATGGCACTCAATTCGAGTGGACGTCACCGAGAAGCACAATGGGAAATGAAGCAAAAGTTCTATCCTTATGGTCAAAGGAAAAACTTGACATTTGCAATTAGAATAGTAACGGGAAACATGCTATTTTAATGAATGTATTCCATAGAGTTTAAATGTATATTCACGTATGAAACCTCTAAAGATCCGTGAGATATTTTTAAAATTACTCATGAAGGAACCAAATTAGTCAAAAATTTTAAATTGTAAATACTTATTACTAAATTTAAAAAAAAAATCGGATGAAAGATAATGAGACATTTGATGACTTTTATACTAAACTAATTGATAATTATTAATTCTATGTTCAATTTAAGAGAAAGAAATCCTAAGAATAGAATTGTACGAAAAATTCTTCGATCACTTTCAGAACAACTTAGACCCAAGGTCACTACAATCAAAGAAAACATAGACCTTGATATATTAAAAATAGAAGAACTGATAGACTCTCTACAAACATATGAGCACACATTCTTATAGTCAAAAAAGAATAAATCTATTATCCTAAAATCTATTAAGGAAGAAAGAGACCGTGGCTCTAATGAAGAGTTATGTAGCAATGAGGACTTTATCATATTTTTTAAAAATTTTAAAAAAATTTTCATGAACAAAAATAACAAACAAACCTCTAAAGAAAATGACTTGTGTCATAATTCGATCAAGAAATACAAAAAAAAAAAAAAAAAGATATGAAAACTAGGAAATCTCAAGGAATCCAACACTATAAGTGCCACGACTTCGATTATATTCGGATTGAGTGCCCTAATGCTAAACTTTGTAAAGGAAAAAGCCATAAATATATCCCTACTAGATGACAAAGGGGATGAAAATCGAGACGAAAAATCCTCAGAAGAGGATGAGATAAATTATATGGTATTTAAGACCTCCATTATCAGTAGTGATGAAGCCACCAGTGCACAACCAGAGCAATTCGATTCTTTTCATTAGGAATCTGATAATGAATTCAATGGTCTTCAATAAGTATATGAAAAATTGTTTAGGAAATACTTAAAAGTTAAGAAAACTAATAAATCTTTAAATAGTAAATTAACTAAATTAATAAAAGAAAAAGCAAAATGTAAAACAAAACTGGAATGCACCACAGCTCGATATCGTGAATAAGAAATGTTGAACAACTCCTTAATTGCTAAAGTCAAATCCTTAGAATTGGAACTCAAAAATGCTAAGGATGATATTAAAAAGTTCTCAAGCGATACTTAAAAACTTGATCACATGTTAGCATTGAAAAAGACTATAGGAAACTACGTTGATAATATATCTAAAAATCGAGCACACTCTAAGACGATCTTTGTTCTCGTAACAAAAATTCTACACAAAAATATTAGTAAACCTAAAATCTCTAAATCTGTGCCTAAAAATGTAGAGAAAAGAATTAGCTCAACCTTCTTTCCTAAACCAAATAGTCAAAAGATCGGGAATAACCCTACTAAAATTTAACAACCATCTGAGATAAATGCTTGCTTTAGTAAGAAAACAAAAAATCCCAACTCTATCCCTAAGTTTGCACCCACCTACCATGCGTGTAGGCAAATTGATCACATTCGTCCCTGGTATCACACCATTAATCTGTTATATAGCCAAAGATAAGGGTTAAAAATAAACAAAATTATTAATCACATTCAACGGCTAAATGAACAAGTAAAAAGACTAAACTAAAAAGTAAATGTGAGAAGCAAAATCTAGTTTAATAAGAGTGATATGAAAAATATTTCTAAAAATTATTCATATAAAGTTGCTCATATTGCTTTAAAAGCTCAAAATCATTTGCTATGGTATCTGAATAGTAAATACCCCAGACATTTATGTGGCAATAAAGCCATATTTTTATCTCTGTCTGACCATCCCGATGGGATGGTTGTCTTTGGTGGTGGCGCTAGGGTGCCCATTCTCAGCAAAGGACAAATCAATATTTCTGGGCTTTAAAATTCTATGTAAAAAACTCATAAATGAAAAGGGAACTCTGATCGTGAGAATTTGTCGTGATCACGAAAAGGATTTTGAAAATTCGAGTTTTGATAATTTTTGTAACAAAGAATGAATTCGATATGAATTATCTGCTCCTATTACCCTCAACAAAATTGGATTATGAAATGAATAAATCAGATCATTCAAGAAATAGCTAGAATTTTGATGCAAAATAAAAATGTCATCATGTACCTTTGAGGTGAAGTCGTGAGTATGACATGCCATATAATTAATAGCATCTACTTAAGACCTAGGATGAATCAGACACCTTATGAACTATGGAGAGGTAAGAAATCCAACGTAAAGTATTTTCATATTTTTAAAAATAAATATTTTTATTATTCGAGATAGATTCAATTTAGGTAAGTTTAACTTTAAAAGCGATAAATGGATTTTTTTAGGATATTCTCTTTCCAGTAGAGCTTATCGGGTGTGCAATTTTTGCCCTCAAAATGTTATGGAGTCCATCAATGTCATTGTTGATGATGTCCCCTATGAGCAATCTAAAGTGAATGATTATCCAAACAAAGCAGGTGGTTAAACTAAGTGGCCATATGGTTTAGGTCCTGTTGATATTCCTAATGAAACCCTGATTGTCATCTCAGTTAAGGAACCTTTAGCCATAGTTAAATTAAATCATCAACAAGACTTCATTTTGTGTGATCTGAGTGAGGGAATTAGATTGTGCCATCGAGTTCTAAACCTGCTTGCATATACATGTTATATCTCTCACTTAAAATCGAAAAATGTTGAAGAGGTCCTAAATGATGAATGTTGGATCAACACCATGTATGAGAAACTAAACCAATTTGATAGGAATGATGTGTGGTTCTTGGTTCTCCGACCCAAACATTCAAATGTCATTGGGACTAACTAGATTTTTAAAAATAGAACTGATGAAAATGAAAATATTACTTGCAACAAAGCTTGTCTTGTCACTTAGGTATATTCTCAAATTGAGGGTATTAATTTCGACGAGACATTTGCGCCTGTGACTTGTCTTGAATCTATATGAATTTTATTATCCATTGCGTGTAATATGGGTTTTAAATTCTATCAAATAGATGTTAAAAGTAGTTTCTTTAATAATATCATCCAAAAGAAAGTTTTTGTTGAACAATGAAGGGATTTGTTGATCTCATGTTCCCAAATCATGTATACAAACTTAAAAAGGCATTGTATGGTCTTAAAAATCTCTAAAAACTTGGTACGAGAGGCTCACCTCATATCTTAGTGACTATGGTTTTGTTAGGGACGGTGTTGATAAGCCTCTTTTTGTGAAAACTAATAAAATATATATGATTGTTACCCAAGTTTATATTGATGCTATTATGTTTAGTGTTACAGTAGATTCCCATGCACATAAATTTGCCAAATGCATGACTTTTGAGTTTAAAATGATTATGGTTGGAAAACTTATGTATTTTCTTAGTTTTCATATTAGATAGCTAGCTCAAGGTATTTTTATCTCCCAAATTAAGTATGCTAAGGACCTTGTCAAACACTTTAGGATGGATAATAAAAAACATACCCAAACATCCATGAATACTTCTTTTAAATTGGATCGTGATTCCGCAGAAAAGAGCGTCGATTAGACTCCCTATAGAAGTATGATAGAAAGTCTCCTATACTTGACTGTGAGTAGACTCGATATGGCTTTTAGTGTCAGCATATGTACTCAATATCAATCCAATCTCAAAGAATCTCACTTGAGTGCTATTAGACAAATCATTCGATATGTTAATGGCATGTCCAATTATGGGATCTTCTACTCTCTAGACTCAAATTTTGATTTGGCTGATTATTCTAATATCGATTGGGTTGAAAATGCCGATGACCACAAAAGCACATCTGGTGGATATTTCTACGTCAGTTTTAATCTCGTAGCTTGGATGAGTAAGAAATAAAATTTCATCTCCTTGCCTACTACTGAAGTAGAATACATTGCTGTTGACAGTTGCTACACACAACTTTTATAGATAAAACAAATGCTACACGATTAGGACAACACTCAAGGCAACATGACAGTTTATTGTGACAACAAAAAGGCCATCGATATTTCAAAAAACCTCGTTCAACACTCTCAGACCAAACATATAGATATTCATCATTATTTTATTCAAGAAATTGTTGAAATTCAAGTCATATCCCCTGAACACACTCCGACCAAATATCAACTAGCTGACATCTTTACAAAACCTTTAGATAGCCTTCATTTTGAATCTCTTAGGAAGGCCATTGGCAATTGCTCCCATTTGTTAGATTGAGCTCAGCTTTAATTGTATCCTTTCTTGTTTAATAAAAAAAAGTGTAGCATTATTAATCGCACCCAACTTGAGCATCTCTGGTGCTCGAGCGCCAAATCTAGGGAAGGCGCACTCAAAGTATGTTTGATTCACTCTCAAGCACAGTGACCCAGCCCCTTCATCTTCCAGTGCACGTCATGCGCTATTGCACTGTGCCTCTCATACCCTCGGTTCACTCTCTCCATCTTTTGACTTCTCCTCCTCTCTCTCCTCAGTCAAATCCTCCAGATAAGCTCTTCCTCTTTCTCTTCGTGGGCACCATCGAAGGTAATTTCTCCTCCTTCCTTGATTTTGATTTACTATCATCATTAATGGCGATTTCCGATCACCACCATGAATGCCATTTTTCTTCTGCATGGTTGCTAGTTTTCTTCACTTTATCAGCATATTTGGTACCCATTTATAGTTTATCATGCTCAATTTTCGTGATTCGATCTGTCCGTTTGTAGTGATATTCGAGCCAAGCTCTTTCGGGCCAGTCTCTAAAATTGGCACATTTGACCCTCATTTTTTTTTCTCTTATTTGCGGTTGCGTTCGCGTGGTGCCACTGCTGTGGTGGTTGTGGATGTATCTTATGGTGGTTGCAGTGGTGGATCATGTGGTGTAACTGTTCATGGGTTCCATTGTTGTGCCACTATCGTGCTCTGTTGGTTTCGCTACTATTGTGCCGCGCCACAGCTTGTGTCCACTATGGTGGTGTTTTCTTGGTCTGCTGGCACTGTGAACTAATGATGGTGAATTGGTTGCACCCTAGTTTCTGCTAGCACTACTATCCCAGTACTGCATGGTCGGCGAATTTGCTCGCTGGTTTCATTCCTCCTGCGCGTTGTGTTTGTATTGCCTTACAATTACATTCCTCACTGTAGTCTGTTCTTTTTGGCTCTACAGATGTTAGCTTCTTGGAAGTCTGTTTCCAGAAAATCCATAAGTAATCATCCCCGGGCGAGCGGGCACTCCGAGCCTGGCAGGTTCATTAATGCCGAAGTTGAGGCATTGTTTAACTCCCGTATGTCTCAAAGATAACTTATTCTCAAATAGAAAATTGACCTTACTTTCCTCGACCCATCTATTTCTTCCGTATTCACGGACCACCATTGGGAGTCAGTCCTGACCAGCTTAATTGCACCATCTTAACTCTTGATTCAAGAATTTTACTCTAATATCTACGACTACATGATCGATTCTTTTTCTACCTTCTTGAGAGGGAGTCACCTACAGATTATCCCGGAAGTAATCTCTAGCATTCTCAGTATCCCGCTAGTTGACGATCACAATTACCCTTACTAGTGGAATGCCATGCCACACCAAAATGAGATTGCTTCTTTTCTTCATGGCTCTCCCATGAAATGGAATGACAAATCGTTCAAAACTAAACTTCTTTCCCCTAGGAGGATGGTTGTGAGCCGGATCATACAAACAAATATTTTTTCGGTCACTCACTTCTCCTCCATCTCTTTGGACAAGGCTTTGTTCCTTTATACTCTCCTAGGTAGGTAGCCTATTGATCTTCCGTCTCACTTTTGTTCTCACCTTATCGCTCAATTTTCTTCCAAAAAGAATGACAACCTACCCCATGGTTATCTCATTCAGCACCTTACCATGGGTTTAGGGGTACAGTTTTTGGATCTTCCCGTGTGCAACTTGGCTAGCCCATTACCAAGATAACTTTTGAATAAAGCCAGTCACACACCCAGAGATTCTCCTTGGATCCTAATGATCCTCTTGATGAGCCCCTTCCTAAGGTCCCTACCTTTTCGACTGACTGTGGCCTGTCTTTTCCAAGTCCCTCATATCCTGGCCCATCTGATCCTCCTTAGTCCTCCACTTCTTCATCCTCTATGCTTATGAGGTAGCTCTCTAGGCTTAATGATCGGATAGAGCAGTTGTATTCTTCTCATGAGCGGATTTAAGCTTCTCAAACGTAGCTACGATCGAACATTCTTGCCGAATTTTAGAGTCTTCATTCTCGCTTTGCTATTAGGAGGAGTAGCACGCTCATTAGTGGCAGCTGCTTTCTCGTCTCTCTTCCACCCGTCGTCTTTTGGTGATTCATCTGTGTCAGATTAATGCCTTCCCTTTGATCATTCGTTATAAAAAGGGGGAGTAGTTTTGCTAAAGAGATATCACCTTGTTAAGGGGAGTCTGCCTTTCTCTTCGGCTTTTGGCTTTATTTGCTAGGGGGAGTTCTCTGTGTTTTTTGTTTGGGGAGGTTCATTTGTTATGTCTTCCATTGATTTTTTGTGCTTTCTATGTTTTATGGATTTATATTAATCTTATTATGCCTTATTTGTTATATTGGTATTTTGTTATCATGATCATGTTTATCTTATTCTTGCCTCACTGTCTTTTCCATCTTCTTCGGTACTAACCCTGCTTGAATAGGCACAACACCTTTTATGACATCTTCGGCAGCTTTTTTGTGTCTCTTATAGGCTTAGATTTTCATATACGTGGATTCTATCTTGATGGTATCTAAACCCGTGATTCTTTTATATTTTACGTTATTATTTTAGTGGGGTTTTGTCATGGAATTACCAAAGAGGGAGATTATTAGTCACATTTATATGTTAGTATATTCCGTGATCGTATCCTGTCAGACATTGGTGAAGGTCTTATTATTCTAAAGATTTGCATCAGATTGTCACTCACTGTCGCGTAGTCTCCACACCTGCCTTGTGCTTGACCCATGCTCGAGCTTCTCTCTTTGAGGGCACTAGCTCGCTGCATGCTTGAGGCATGCTCAAACCCTATTTTTAGAGAGCATGCACTTGCGGTATGCCTGAGGCTTGCTCGAGCCCCATTTTTGCACTCCAAGTGAAACCCTAGGTGTGCCTACTGTGCACTTGAGCGTCGGGGTGTGTATTTTCGAACGACCATATTTTTTAACCTAATTTTTAAGCCCTTCTTTGAATGGTTGTCTTATTCTTTTTGCCTAACACTGTTGATGAGATTTTTGGAGTTTTGCTTTAGTGAAAAAAGGCTTCACTTTGGTGCTTATAATTACTTCATTTAAGAAAACTTAGCCTCTACTATTATGCTTCCACTATAAAGTTTCTCACCTCCTTTTGCTTTATTTGATACACATCTTTTCACCTGTTAACCTTCGTAGATAACGTTGGATGCATGGAAATTGGGATCCAGTAGTGTACGAAAATTTAACGGTTCGTAAATAAAAATTGACAAGAAGATCGGAAGGCATTTGGTTCTATTACCACATACAAATCAAAGGAGTTCCTTAGTAAGAGTCATAAGATGGGAATAAGTGAGTTAGGTTAGCGTGTATATATAATCCGATCCGTAAGTTGACTTTCTTAGTACATATCTTTCTTGACCATTAAAGTTTAGAAAGTTTTACTCTATAGCGTGATTATTGAGATTTTCCTTCATTACCAAAATTTTATATTTGTTATTATCGCTTTTATTGTTTACCGTTTTTATCTAAATTAAAATATAATTTATGTGTATTATATATTATTATACTTTGTTTTCCATAAAAAGAAAAAGGGGTGGAAATTAGTTGTGATTTAGAATGTCTAATTCCGTTCAATACATATGAGCTTATATCTTCACAATTTTGTTTTTAAACTTTCAGATTAAATGTCATTATTATGGAGATATTTAAGTCTTCGTGTAGGGTACATTCCTTTCCTTCTTAGGTGATATGGGATCTTAGATACCACCTCTCACACTCTACCCCGCTTGAAAAATAACGTTCTCACTACGAGTGGCATAGCTTAAGATTGGTTAACGTCCTCACAATTCTAGTTTGGATTAGTTATCAAACTATTATGCAGTGACTCAAATCCACATGTAAACATATTGTCCCTTTTGGAAAGTAGATATAGGCTAGCACTTACACAATTTTGTTCTTTTTAAGCTTCTTAATAAAAAGCAAGTTATTTTTGAGATATTTAGCCTTATTATGAGACATATCTCCACTCTCATTTCCTAAGAGATTTGGGATTAAAAGTGGCTCTTACGCCCATCCTACTTAATGAATAATGTCTCTGTCACATACGGCGTGATTCAAGATTGTCATATATCACATTCGCACACTTTCTATTGGAATTGTCTTTGAGATCATTATGTAGTGACATAAGTCCTCATAATAATATGCTATCTATTTTTGGCTATAGGTATGGGCCTATACTAGTACGGCTTTATTCTTTCTAGGCTTCCTAAGAAAAGGTATCTTATTAGCTTGGCCGAAGGAGGCTGGATACTAAGATTGGTCGAAGAGCTAAGCTCCATTCACTAAGTTCACATCCAACTTCTCATAGATGTGGTTAGGATTATCTCCGTGGTTACGCCATATGAAGGTACATCCTCGGTAACTAAGGTCTTGATGTCCATAGTTGGAGAGGCATCGCTCAAATTTCCTATAGCATACTCGATTGCTACCTCCCAACATCTCGGCATTGCTCAACACCGCATTGAATTCACTAAGGAACGCACTTGATTGATCATCCCCACCGCTGGTCAAGTGCTCATTCTATTCCAAAGAGCACGTCTTTCTGCGATGGACTGATAGTCATACACAAATAAGCAACATAAATAGTTCTATCTGTCATATCAGTGACAATGCTAAAAATAATTTGTTCATAAAATTTAAGATTTGAGAAATTCATTTTCCGCATACAACCACACGAAATTGATTGGACAATCTAAGCTCCATTCAAGCTACAAACTCTAATTTTAATCAAACCACAAACATTAAATTTAAAGGATTTGATAAACTCTTTCACAGTACATATCATTTAATATCTTAAACAAAGGGGGACATTCTTTTAGGCCCCTGCGATTTCTTTTCAGCAATAGCGTTACATGTGTCGTTGGTTGGACTAGCAACAATCTTGTGCAAAGGACAAGAAGAGGAAGCACCCTGCATCGGTTCAAATGAGGCTTCCTGGTTGCCATTTGGGGGCTTCTTCAAGGGGATACTTAAAACAAACACACAAGAAGCCGCAGTATACACCGCATCCTCCTCTTAACATGATTCTTAGCCCATCAAATAGGTTTGAAGGAGACACGGCCTGCACCCACCCCTGCACCATCCCCTTCTTTTGCCCCAACACCCGACGAGGATGAAGAAGAACTACTAACACCCAAACAATCTATTAGCTTGTAAACCTGTTTAGGTTGGGAGGGATATGAGGCCACCTTATGCCAAAAGCTCCGGCAGTTGGAGCAAATGGATGGTTTCCATTCATATTCAAAGTTGATATCCAACACCAACTCCTCACCTGAGATTGGACTAATCCTTGTAATGAGTGAGATGATTCCAGAAGCTTGGCTTCAACTCCGATTTTAATGCAAAGAGGAGAAAATCTCACTTTTGCTAGCTTCTCAGTCTATCTATCCACATGAATAGGTTTTCTCGTCGTCTTGCCCATGTAACTTAGCCCTTCACCGGAGATGAATTCCAGCACGACTCAAAAAAAAAAAAAAAAAAAAAAAACTAAATGGGAGCTGCTTTAAGCTCCTCTTTTAACAAATTCATGCCTGATTCCCATTCTTTTAACCGGTTTCTTTTCATTTATCATTATCTCTCTTTCACTATGAAAGGACATAAAATTTTTGAGAGAAAGATTGGCCATCTTTGTTTTTATTTACGGCTCATTTAAATTTAGAAACCAAAAGAAGCTTTAAAACCTCCTTAGACATTCAAATTTTTTTTGAAAAAGGCATTTTCATTATTCAAAAATATCGTCTAACCTATCGGCTCATTATGATGGGCAATTAAGTTTTTGGAGGTTAAAATGGGATGTTTTTTTAATTA
>JAODPA010056581.1:0-11342 GCA_025585075.1 Nepenthes mirabilis
AAATAAAATCTCTATATTTATAATGTTTGCATTGGAATTTAATGGGAAAGATGGCAAAAATAATAGTGGAAGAGGGGTGGTCCGCTGTTCAACCCTATGCTTAATATAATTTAGAAATTAAATTATACTGATTTCATTCCATGAGAAGAGATATTTGGTAGTTCCCCAAAAGAGTGGGAATTAGAAACAAGATGAGTGAAACTCTATTGAGTAAATCCCAAGAACTCATCATCACATGGAATATCTTTCACATTCTGAAATTTTTGATGGTGTAAATATTCTTTTTATTATCAAAACAAATTGCTTGGCTCAAAAAGACAATTGTTTTAGTCTTTTCATATATAATAGACTGTATATGTCAAGGTCATTCAACCTTAGACATGCTTATCGCATTTCGTCTTCTATTTAATCGTTGCCCACTAGATCGTCCTATTCTAATCATTATATGGCCACTAACACCATATTTTCTATCTGAATAATATCTAAATTCATTTGATAATAACATACTTTAAAAAAATGATGCATTGATTTCTTCATCATATCTGATGGGTACTAGGTATTCAAGGCCCAACCAAGGAACCTGTTTTCGTGAATTAGGCTTGCTTTCCGAGAGGTCCAAAAGGCTAAATTAGCCCAAGAGGCCCGAGAACCTGGATCCAAAGCCCAAGTAGCCCAAAGAGCTAAACTAGACTGAGGGGCTGGCTTAGCCGTAAAGGTTCGAGGAGTCCGTATAAGACCCAAGGGCCTTGATGAAGATGAGGACGTTTGGCGATAAGAGCCCGCAGACACAAGGAAGGCAAAAGCCGTTCTCAAGGATGCGGACTCTGAGAGGACTCTAGAAGCACAAGCTTAGCAAGGAAGCTCAGGATGATTGAAAACGCCAATTCAGAGAGTTGACTTTTAATGAGACATGTTCCATCTCTACAACATGCAACCTCCATAGAGAATGATAGTCTGTAGAGCAGGCATACGCACCGTAGAAGTGACGTCTCATAGGTCAGCATGTGTGCAACCTTTTTCAACACGGCAAAATGGATTTGTAAAGTTAGTGACAAGTTTCACTGCGCACGCCACCGCCATGTGGCCGTTCCACACAGGATGACTTCACTACTATATAAATATTCATTGTGCACCAACCAATGGACTGCCTCTTGAGCATTAGCATTTATGCCCTTAGAGAGAGAAAAAGCGAGTCTTCCCTCTTCTCAGTTGAGGGAACACACGTGTTGTAAGAGTAATTCCTTGATATTCACCATTCACTTTGTTCTCCACCCCTTGTACACAAATACTTAAATATTGGAATCGTTCTCAGACTAAAGTATCCCGTAGTTTTTCTCCTCATTTAGAATAAGGCTTTTCACGTAAAAACTCCGTGTGCCATTCTCTCTCTCTCTCTCTCTACTACACAAACTCTATACTTGTGTTGTTAAGCTTTCAGATCTCCATCCATAAGAGCCCAAGATCCGAAAACACAACATTGATGCCGTTTGTGAAAACTGATAAAAAGTCAGGTTAACACATCTTCCAGAAGTAATAAAAGTCTGAGCAGACCATTCGCAGAGAGTACAGATCATTAAATATGAGTCCTTTGAACGACATGCGTACCAATGTCTTAATGTAGATTCAGGACGATAAAGTTTTTAAAGTGGCTCAAAGCATTGAAGAACTCCAAAGGTGGTGACAAGTCCAAATACTATCACTACCATCGCTGCAGTGGCCATGGTACCGAGGATTGCAGGACTCTGTAGAAGAAGATCAAAGAGTTGATCAAGAGAGGTCATCTCAACCGCTTCCTACAAAAACCCAGACAATCTTCCAGAGCAGCAGAGGAAGATGAGGCAGACCAACCGAGAAATCAAGTGACCGCGGGAGTCGTGAATATAATTTCTACTCGTCCGGTCGGAAGAAGCACCAGGAGGATCCAGCAGCCAAAAATAATAAGCCAATGGTAGAATCTAGGGATCAGGTTATTAGTTTTAATAACGAAGAATGACCAATGTAACATCTCCCATTCTGACCAATTGGTTGTAGTTGCACTTATTTCTGATAGTAGTTTAGACTACCAGATGAAATGAGTATTTATTAAAAATAAAAGTTTGCACAATATTTCCTATCTTGATACTTTCTTCAAGTTAGGGTTCGAAAGAATCCAGATGATGGCGACTGAGGGACCCATTTATGGACTGGACAACGAGCGTACCAGTACAGGGAGTCATACAAGTTGAGGTCACGTTAGGGACCCATTTGAGGACAGCGTCCAAGACCCTTTCATTCTCGGTAGTAGACCTACCATCAATCTACAACGTCATCCTCAGATGCCCTTGCCTTTCTGCTTTCGGAGTTGTCATCTCGATCCCACATTTAAAAATAATGTTTCCAAGACCATATGGGATTGGGGAGGTCCTCGGAGATCAAGCAGCCGGACGGACATGCTACCTTGCCCAAGTCAAACAAATGCCCATTCCTCAACCCGTTGAAGATTTGGACTTCCGTGACGAAGCAACATTACAACAGGTTGAGTCTGGAGAAACAATTGACCGAGTCCTTCTGGATCCTAGAGATCCAGAAAAGACTGTCTGGATAGGAAGCTCTCTGCCTCGAGCTTTCCGAGACTAGCTAATCAGTTTTCTACAGCAGAACTCAGACATATTTGCTTGGACTCTGAGTAACACGCCAGAAATATCGACCGGAATAATGGTCCACAAATTAGGCCTAAATTTTGGTCATAGGACCGTCTGGTAGAAGACAAGGAACTACTAGGTAAAAAAATTTGGTGGCCATTCGGAAAGAGGTGATGAAGCTCCTGGATGCTGGGTTCATCCGGAAGATGCAGTACCCAGATTGGCTCTTCAACATCGTCAAGATAAAGAAAAACAATGAAAAGTGAAGGATGTGTGTAAACTTTACAGATGTCAATAAGGCGTGCCCAAAGGATAGCTTTTCCTTACCAAGGATCGACGCCCTTGCAGACTTGACATCCGGATATGAGCTTTTAAATTTTATGGACGAGTACTCGGGCTACAATCAAATAAAGATGAGTCCCAAAGATGCGGAGCACACTTCATTTCTGATAGACCAAGGGACATATTGTTACAAAATTATACTCTTTGGCTTCAAAAATGCTAGTACTATTTATCAGCAGCTCATGAATAAGATGTTTCAGTACCAGATCGAACAGAATGTGGAGGTCTACATGGACGACATGCTCGTCAAAAGCAGAGTAACTGAAGACCACATTTGAGATCTATTTGAGACCTTTAATGTCCTAAAAGCGCACTAAATGAAGCTCAACCTAGCCAAGTGTACATTTGGAGTGACATCTGAAAAATTCTTAGCTTACATTGTTTTACACCGAGGGATTGAAGTAAATTCGAAGAAAATCAAGGCCATCTTTGATATGAAGAGCCATTGGACTGTGAAGGAGGTCCAAAAACTCATTGGAAGGCTGGCAACTCTGTCCCACTTCTTGCCCAAATTGGTCGAGAAGTACTAGCCGTTTGGCATGGAGGGGCACGAAGACGAACGGCTTCTGGTGGACGATCGACTGTGGATAGGCCTTCTAAGGCCTCAAGGAGTACCTCTCAATCCCCCCTCTTTTAACTTCTTCCCAGCCAGGTGAAGAGTTATTCCTGTACCTCGTAGTGTCTGAGACTGCCTTGAGCTCAACCTTAATCTGACAAAAGTAAGACAGGTAACAGCCTGTGTATTACGTCAGCAAGATTATAGCTGACGTTTAGACAAGGTATTCCTACGTAGAGAAAATGGCTCTTACACTCGTGTATTCCGCTTGAAAATTTAGACCATACTTCTAAGTACACAAAGTGAATGTCATGACCGACCAGCCTTTGAAACTGATTTAACAGAAGCCAAAAACATCGGGATGGTTGGTCAAGCAACCCATCAAGTTGGGTGAGTTTGACATAGAGTTCCGTCCGAGGCCAACCTTAAAAGGCCAGGCGTTAGTAGACCTTATTGTCGAGGCCATAACCCCAACTCTTGAGGTCTCGGGCACTTGTGATGCTGAATAATCACACGGCCCATGTGAGGTTCCGAATTTGTGAACCCGACAATTATAAGGTGATTAGTATGCAAATGATTGATACTAATCTTATGGGATGATTAATGTTTGGTACCGGAAGAAAAATTTGGAAAATTATTTGGGTTCGGGCTGCTGGAGCCCTGCCAGCAGGCTTGCACCTGCTGGGCGCTCGACCCGTGGCTCGAGCGGAAAAACCAGAAGCGAGCGGCGGACAGTCGTGGCGTGGCCGCTCGAGCTCAACTCGAGCGGTCGGCGCAGTATAAATTCGCCCCGCGCCTTCGTTTTCCCTCATTTTGCGATCGGCTGAGGGTTTTAGAGAGAGAGAGGGGCACGACTGGAGAGAGAAGGAAGGAGATCGAGCCCGGGAGTTTGATTCCGCCCGAGAGCCAGGTATAAAGGTGAAAGCACGCGTCGAGGCAAGTGTTCTCATATCCACTTCTCGTTCTCTTTCGATGTTTTGTGTATTTTCGTTGGGTATTTTGAGTCGATACCCACGGGGAATGTTAGAATCTCGAAACCCATGCCTTGAGGTCCAAGAAAATGTAGTTACTTGTCCGAATCGTGTTCGATTCGCCCGGGTGGGTTTTACCGAAACCCTAACCTACGGGATTTTGGGGGTTTTTCGTTTCCCGGCCTTGTATCATGAAATTAACCCCAAAATTGGAATCCCCACGTCCCAATGATGTATATATGTCGGTCGCGGGTCCGATCTTGCGTGTTTGGACCCGTTCGTGGCGTCCGAGCCCATTAAATGGGCGCTGTTACTGTTCACCCGAGACCGGAGGTGATAATTGCGCGTTGTCACCTTCGTGAAATGATGAAAGGACCCTAAAATATGAATCCCCATGTCCCAATTGTGTGTATATATCGACCGGATGCCGAAGCTCGCAAGATTTGACCCGTTCGTGACATCCGGGAGTCTTGAAATAATTCCGTGATTGTTTATCCGCAATTAAAGGGGAAGTTACATGCTTCCATCACTGTGATAAATTAAATCGAACCCAAATGTGTAATTTTGTGTACAAAGTGTACGTACGAATCCACCGGACGTCCGATTTCCAAGTATCGAACCATGTATGGCGTCCGGGTGTTCAAAAGGAAATACGATAATGTTCACCCGAAATAAAATGAGAAATGTAACATGATATGCCTTCAAAATAGTTGTGAAAGTAACGTTTAACTGATTAAACGTAAATGTGATCCCCGAATTTGAATCCGTGTGCTGGAGGCAAGGAATGAGTGTCGGAGGTTTCAAAGTGACTCGTGATCGTTTGAGGTATGAAATCTAATCTCTCCTGTGAACTTGGATTGATTGTTGTGGATTAAGGGATTTGAGTCCCGTTGGATATCGTGAACCATGATGTGAATGGAAGGGAGTCCACATTGTGCTTGTGATGATATGATCTCCTGGATGGAGATGTGTTTGATGATGTAATCTCCCGGTTGGAGATGATTGTGATGGGAATGAGATTTCCTGAGATTTGATCGTGTGTGACAAATGTGGATTTTCCTCTCCAAGTGTTGAACCTAATCTTGAAATTAGGACCTTAAGTCGTATGGGTAGTATTCTTTAGTATACCATGTCCATCGTGGTGTGAACCCGAGGAATACTTGGCCATGTATTCCAGCCGCTCGTGGGAGCGGGTGATGTCTGTGGTACGCTTTAGGAAACTACTGTGGAAGAACGAGGATTGCCCTGGACCCCGGGGGTGTGTGGTGTGTCTGTCGACGCTACATATTGAGATGTAATCGTCTGTGATGATTGTTGAATGGATGCAACCGAGGGTCGTGTGCTACCGACCTAAAATAGTAGCCGTGGCTTTAGAATGTGTAGCGAACACATTCCTGTCCTCGTTCTCTCGCATCGTTGGTTAGTACGGTCTACTAGCCGGGGTCCGCAAAGACGATGTAATAATGAAAATGAATAATATCCAATTGATGAACGATGTGAATCCAGTAGACCAGAATGAGAACCGAGTGAGACCAGTGATTCAAGATGTAATCACGAGAATCGTAGGAATCAAGTGATTCCTGTTGTTTCCTGTTCTCTCTCCCGTTTCTTGATTATGGAGAGTATGTGTTTCCTTTCCCTGTTCCTGTTCTTGTACATGTCTTGGAGAATTGTTTATGATTACATTTGCTGAGCTGTTAGCTCACTCTTGTAGTTGGTGTTTTTCCTTTCAGATGAGAACACTTAGCCGACGCCGGATAGATAGAGCAAGGAGAGGCTTGCTTGATGAGATTGGCTAGACAGCGAGTGCGCGAAAGCTTTGGACTCAGAGTTGGATCGGATTTTGAGCAGCCACTTAGAGTTGGGCGTGGCTCATTATTGTTATTGTTTTATGGTTTTGTTATGTTTCCGCATTTATGATGATTTAGTATGCTTCCGCGTCTGTATTGATGTTTGGAGTTTTGTTTCATTTAGATGGCATCTCTCTAGATCCAGTATAGTAGGTAGTGTACTGTATTGGAGCCATGGATGATATGGCAGATGTGTGATCCTGTGTGGCGTGTTGTAGGCTTTGAGTTAAGCCTTTTGTTTAGTTGTGTGCTTGTACAGGATATTTAAACAGGTTGTATTTTTTGGTTTTTGTCCAGTTGTAGAGGAAACTCTGCCGAATTTTCTGTAGAATCCATAGGTATTAATTATGGACTTTGGTTTGGTGTTGCCATTGATGGAGGTTATTCGATGGAGAATAATCTGTTCTGTCACAGCCCAACTGCCTGGACTTTGCATGTGGACGACTCGTCAATTAAGGATGGTTGTGGAGCTGGCATTGTGTTGAGGACGCCTGAAGGATCAGAGATAAAATATTCGATGGTCCTCGACTTCCCGGTAACCAACAATGCTGGCCGAATATGAAGCATTGCTGGCCAAATTTCGGTTACAAAGGAATGTTCAGCCAAGGGTTTGGTTGTCTATAGTGACTCCGAGTTGATCGTCAACCAAGTTTGAGAAAACTTTGAAACCAACAGTCCACAACTGGCCAAATAGCTCTCAAAGGTTCGCGAACTCATGTCGGCCTTTGAGAAGGTTGAAATTGTATACATCCCAAGGGAGGAGAACCAGAAGGCTGATCAGCTCGCCAAAGTAGCAGCCTCGAAGACCCAGAGCAATATGCCCAAGGAATATGCGGGATCCTCAAAAAACCTAGTGTAGAAGATCCTAAATCAGAAGTGATGTAAATATTGAAAGATGACAATAAGATGACCCCATACCTCAGGTAATTGACTGACGGGATATTACCTAAGAACACGAGCAAAGCCAAAAAGGTGAAGAAGACGATAGGGTGGTACACTATTATAGACAGCCGCCTATATAGACGAGGATTCTCTGCCCCTATCTACGGTACCTCTCTCCTGAAGAGGCTAATTATGTCATCGAAGAATTACACCTCAGAATTTGTGGATCTTACATTGGAGACAAAAACCTTACATTCAAACTCATGAGGTAAGGATAATACTGGCCAACCATGAAGTACGACGCCCTAGATTTCGTGCAAAAATGTAAAAACTGTCAAGTCCACGGCAACCTCACCCACTAGTCGCACTCGGAGCTCAAAACCTTACAATCACCTTGGTCGTTCACACAATGGGGGTTGGTCATTCTCGGGTCACTGCCGACAGTATTTGGGCAGAGGAAGTTCTTAATAGTGGAGATCGACTACTTCACTAAATAGATATAGGCCACGTTACTGGCACACGTTACGGAGCAAAATGCTACAAATTTCGTCCGACAGAGCATAGTGTGTACGTTCGGGATCCCAAAATGCATCGTGACTGACAATGGGACTCAATTCTCTGAAAAAACGTTTACCAAGTATTACACCAACTTGAAGATAAGATTGGAACATACGTCAGTTGCATACCTGCAATGTAACGGACAAGTGAAGGTCATGAACCGCACCATAGTGCACGGACTGAAGACAAAGCTAGAACATGCCAGGGGCTCATGAGTCGATAAACTGTCATCAGTCCTATGGTCATACAGGATGATTCCGAGGAAGCCAACATGAGAAACTCCCTTCAACCTGTGCTATGGAGTAGAGGTGGTCATACCCGCGGAGGTCGGACTGCCCAACCTCTGGGTTGAAAACTACAACCCGATGAATAATGCATAGAAACTCTGGGAAAACCTAGACCTGCTTGAGGAAACCCGAGACACAGTAAGGTTGCGTACAGTGACGTACCAGTAGCATGTTGCCCGGTATTACAATAAGAAGGTGAAAGCGTGCCAATTCGAAGTATGAGATTTCGTGCTGAGAAGAATTGAGGCCACCGGTAAAAACACCAGCCGGAATAAGCTCTCCCCGAATTGAGAGTGACCGTTCCTGGTCTTAGCCATCCTCCGAAATAGGGTATACAAGCTATGCACTCAGGAGAGAAGGCTTATCCCTTAGACATGAAACACAGCCCACCTCAAAAAGTACTATCAGTGATTGAACAGACATGCACACAGGTTTAGTGGTTGCATCACTTGGAATGTTTGTATCATACTATGTGAATAACTAAAAATAAGAAGAATTTTTCCTTGTTCTTTCCGTTCTTTTGGTCTTATTTATTGTATATCATTTGAGTGTTTGCATTTCATCCCATATATGGTCAAGATCTAGACTGCCCCTAAGTCAAGTGGACATGATCCATCCTACTTGTCACTAAAACTTGGTTCTATGCCGAACTGCCCAAGGGGTTGAACTAAAACTTGGTTCCATATCGAGCGGCCCAATAGGTCAAATTAAAACTTGATTCCATACCAAGCAGCCCAAGAGGTCGTATTAAAAGTCGGATCTAAAACTTGACAATGCCAAGAAACCATCAAGAGGTTGGACTAAACCTTAGGGGGCTTAAATAACTAGAATGTGAAGACCTTGGAGGTAACATCATCAGCTTAAGACTGTCTAAGGATTCAGATACTCAGCTCAAAAGGGACAATGCTTCCTAAGAGTCTAAGTCCAGGAAAAGAACCCAACACATAAGACAATTTGGAGAAAGACTACAATAGAAAAGTAAATTTTATTCACACTTTAAGTGTACCATATATACAATGTACATGTAAAAAAAAAAAAAAGAGGAAAAACAACTTTACAACTCAACAAATCTACAATCAGCCCTCAGAAGGTCCCGACTGAGGAAATGTTCCCTACTGCTACTGATGTCCTTGTGGTCCAAGAGGCCCTATTTGCTCTGAAGATCCCGACTGCTCAGAAGTTTAAGGTCCACTTGATGGTCCAAGCTGAGAAAGGTTGGGAGACCCACCCCTTCCCGGGAGACCATACAAGTCCTACAAGCATGTAGTGCTGGTATTCCGAGGATTAAATACAGTCGTGGCAAACTATGGGTGCAACAACCTCATCACCCGGTGGCATAAGTTGATGTCGTCCCAGTACTTGCCCTCTAAAATTGGTGCTATGTCCATGGCCCTCACCGAAATCCTCAACACCTCTTCCAGCTGGAGGTTCTTGTCCCAGAGAAGCCTATACTGAACTTGCAAGATCCTCAATGAATCCTCAAGGGAAGCAATCTTGCCCTTAGCCTCAACAGTCTTGCTCTTGGCCTCAGCCAGCTCAAGTTCCAGATGCTTGTAGGCCTCTCCAATGGTCTTGAGGGACTCCAACTCGACGCAAGTTTGGGCAACACCACCTATGGTCTGATCAAGGTTCC
Organism: Nepenthes mirabilis; assembly: GCA_025585075.1. NCBI lineage: Eukaryota > Viridiplantae > Streptophyta > Magnoliopsida > Caryophyllales > Nepenthaceae > Nepenthes > Nepenthes mirabilis. The sequence continues at coordinate 9,701 of JAODPA010056581.1, forward strand.
CGACCAACTCTTAAAACTGTAAAGAAAAATCAAGCTGTTGAAGTATGGATGCAAGGAAACTAAAAGGCCTAAAGAATGACAGAAAAATACCTCAAAGATGAGAGAGCCACTAGCTGAGCTCTCCTCTCTGAGAGCCTCAGACTCCTATGGATCAGTAGCAGGCACCATAGAAACCTTAACCCTAGTCTTGAACGCATGGGTAACTCTATCAAAATCTGAGACTGAGGGCGCGGTTGCTTTAGTATGCTCCGCGGACCCCATCTCAGCATCAGCAACACAAGGAGACCCAGCAATGTCGTCGGCCAGGGCCACCTCGTGGACCTTGGGCAAAATTGTCATCGGGCTGTAGATTTGGATTTCAAGACATGGGTGATCGACAGTCGCGACAGTGTCCTCGACCTTAGCAGTCTCTGCAATAGATGTCATCACTGCTACTTCCTCGGCCTGGGTTGCCTCAGTCTTTTCCAATGCCTATCCCACAACAATGTCTTTGGATGCTTTCTCAGTCGTTAGCCCACGATTGCATACCAGAAGGACTCTAACTGAGCCATTCAGAAAAAGTCCTTTAACACTTGGAAAGCTTGCTCTTGGAAGTTGAAGCATCAGGCCATGGATGAGAAAGGATGTTCTGCAAGATCAAGGCAACTCCAGGATCGCACATGCTAAAGGTTGATATTCTCAAACTTCTTGGCATGTGGGGCTAGAGATGGGTATTAGGTATCTAAGGCCCAACCAAGGAACCCGTTTTTACAAATTGGGCCCACGTTTTGAGAGACCCAAGAGGCTAAATTAGCCTAAGAGGCCCGAGGACCTAGATCCACAGCCCAAGTAGCCCAAAGAGTTGAATTGAACTGAGAGGTTGGCTTAGCCTTAAAGGTTTAGGACTCCATATAAGACCCAAGGGCCTCGATGAAGACGAGGATGTTTAGCAATAAGAGCTTGCGGACACAAGGAAGGTAAAAGCCTTCCTCAGGGACGCGAACTCTGAGAGGACTCTAGCGGCACAATCTCAACAAGGAAGCTCAGGATGACCGAGGATGTTAACTCAGAGAGTTGACTTTTGATGAGGCATGCGCGCTCTCTACAACACGCAATCTCCACAGAGAATGATGGTTTGCAGAACAGGCGTGCGCGCCGCAGAAGTGACATCTTATAGGTCAGCATGCGTGCAACCTTTTCCAACACGACCAAAGCGATTTGCAGAGTCGGTGGCAGATTCCACTGCACATGCCACCGCCACGTGGCTGTTCCACACAAGACTCTATCACTATATAAGCATTCACCGTGCACCAACCAGAGGACTGTCTATTGAGCATTAGCGTTTACACCCTTAGAGAGAGAAAAAACGAGTCTTCCCTCTTCCCAGTCGAGGGAACCCTTGTGTTGTAATAGTGATTCCTTGAGATTCATCATTCACTTTGTTCTCCACCTTTTGTACCCAAATACTTGAATATTAGAAACATTCTCGGACTAAAGTGTTCTATAATTTTTTTCTCATTATTTAGAAGGAGGCTTTTCATATAAAAATTTCGTGTAGCATTCTCTCTTTCTCTCGACTACACAAACTCTACACTTGTGTTGCTAAGCTTTTGGATCCAAGGACGCAACAATATCCTATATGAATGCAACATATAAATGTTTA
>JAODPA010056592.1:0-11341 GCA_025585075.1 Nepenthes mirabilis
TACTTTGATTTGTGACTTTTCACTATTTTGGATATTGGGTTAGGTATGTCCAACTCGTCTTATGTATTTTGTCTGGATTTTTGTTTTACTAAAAAAAATCTTATTTTTGCTTATTTATTATTTATTATTATCTACTCTTAGACGGGGGATTTCTTATATTTATTTTATAAAAAATCTAAAAGATGAATGAAAAAAAAATTCTAAAAGAAAACAACAAATTCATATTTAAAAGAGCGTTACGCCACATGCGATCGGCACAGTCCCCTGAGCCTATCCTGTAACCTGGCAAAATATATTGGTGTGCCGAAAATCAAAGCGGCACTGTGGCCGATCAATTGCAGCTTTGAGAGCAGTAAAACACAGAATGGTCTCCTCAATAAAAGCCACAAGTAAATTAAAAAATAATAGTCAATCAATGGCCGACAAATTAAGAAAGAAGGCTCCAATACAAATAGTGAAAAAGTCCCTAGGAAAAGAGCGAAAGAGAGGAAAAAAATAGGGAAAGGGAGAGACAAAAGAACTACACTCCTCTCAGATAATGATCACCAATACTTAGTTGATCAACTTATTCATCTTAATAAGAATATTATACTATTTTGAAGTAAACTATTTCTTCAAGTTTTAACTCTGCCCGCAAATCCAATAAGATACTATTGAATTCATATCAGAACTCATAAAACAATAAAATGAAGCTTTACTAACTCACATTTTTCCATGTTCATTATTCATAGGGCTGCACAATCAGTTTGGTCCTAAGACTGCCAATTTTAATAGTCTCGTGATATGGGCATAGAGATTATAGTTATTTCTTAATACTTTTGTCCCAAATTCGACTTAAAAAGAAATTATTTAAAAGAATCATTAGTTTCCTTCATTTGTTATTGTGGTGAATAAGTTTAGATTAAGCTTATAACTTTTATTATCGAGTCGAACCTTAGTCTAGATATGCGTCAATATTGACATAAAATTATAAATTCTCTATTATTATTTGGTATATTATTAGTAGTAAAATTCTCGTTTGTGCAAAGTATAGCATATAGAGAGACTTTTGATAACAATGTTTTAAGTCAGAAAAAAGGATGAGAAGGTGGGGAGATAAAAAGAAGGAAAACTTATTCCCTTATTAAAAGTTATAATAAGAGGTATGCGTGTGAAAAAGATTCTCAGTTCCGTATAGTATTTTAGACAATTAGACCTTCTAAACTATTTCTTTTTTTTTTTTTTTTGAGAGAAAAAAAAAGAGCCAAATAACATATGCAAAGAAGAGTAAAATATTTTAAACGCATAATGAATATTTGTACCTCTATAAGACGAGCCCGTGCAATTAAACAAAATGGGGATAAATCTCAGTTCACATTGACATCCTTCGTTTAAGGGAAATATTTTATGATGTCAATATATATGTATGCATATTATCCGACTGCCCCTCCATTTCTCACACCTTTTCCCAGCCTTGGCAACCTCCAAAACATAGTGCTACACTCCAAACAGTCGTAGTTACATCTTATCTGAGGGTGGGCGAACATTGCAGCACAATGGTTCAATCATCCCGCATTCAGATCATGTCTTCTAGGTTACTCAAATCAATATTTCTTTTTTTATTCTTTGTGGCTCCATAGAGTTCAGCAGCTATAACGTTTCCACATCATCCACACCTTCCGTTTCCCCTTTTTATCTCAAACAGAATATCTTTCTCTGGCGGCCTAAATTGGCTTACCGTAGGGTTAAGGATTGCATGGCCCAGCCGACAAGATCACACTGCCCTTGTTGATTTGGATCTCGGAAAGGCAAAGACAGACCAAGGTGGGAGATGGCTCACCTGCAATGCTTTCCCACTAGCGACTGCTGGGGAAAAGGGTTGGGGGGGGGGGGAGGAGGGAGGAGATGCGGCCCCTACATCTCTATTTCTGACCAAAGCATAAAATTTCCAGTGAAAATTTTGAAACAAAAAGGGAAAAATAAATATTTTATTAAATACTACAAAATCACAAAAACACTATCTAATTTTGTTTTAAAAGAAATTTTAAATCTCACCCATTTGATTTTTTTCTAACAAACAAACAAAAAGAACACGTGCAAAATCTCCTTAATGTAATATAGCCCATTGGACCGTTTACACTAGTGGAGATGGGCAGCCGCAAACCACTATTTATTAAATGAGGACTAGTTGTTAGATACTGTTGAAAAAATTAGCAAATCCTACAGCTAAAATTCATTGAATAATTCCAAAAACAAAAAAAAAAGGTGCCAAATCCCAATCATGTAAGATATATAATGTGTTAAAATGAAGGAAAAAGAATTCCCATATGGTGTCGAAAAGGCAGGAGGGTCAAGGGGAAATGCTATTCTGTAGAACATTATTCCAATGGCGTTAACACAAGAATTGTACCTGCATTGTGTTCCGCAGCTAGCATCTATAAAATATAGACGGCAACTTTCATAGCATACTTAAGACAATTGTAGCCAATCATTGATGTCATACTTAAGACAAGCATTCACCAATAAAACAGATTGAGCACAAAGTAGAATACAAACAGTCATCTTATCAGTATACTCAAGATACACATAATAGTGACATATTAAGGTAGTTTTTCTCCACACAAACGAGAATCAAATGCACCCAGTAACACATGCTCTAGGCATTGCATTGTCTAAAGCCCACTTTTAGGTCGTTAACTTTCAGAGCTGCAAGATGCCTCACTAGCAGACGAATTATCTTGCTGCTGCTGCAGACGCTTGAGCTCCTCATAAGCCCATTCAAGACCAGAACAGTAATGGAGTGGGGGATTGAATCGGCTATCATCTATCTCAGGTGGCAGGAATGCCCCATTCTTTATCAAATATTTAATAGCTTCCTTGTTCCTTTCCTTTGCTGCAATGTGAAGCGGTGTCCCTGAGTTGCAGTTTTGCACACCAATATTATTCTTTTTCATCAATAAATAGTACCTGCCTCCCCCCTTTTAATGATAGCTTCCTTTGTCCATTGTGCATCATGCTCTCTGATGGAAAATTTTGAATGAAAATAAAAGTTTTAAGGCCAAATTGGTCAAAATATAACCAGTATCGGGATACAATATCTCTTTTTTCTTTCCATGACTGTACTCTTTTAGAGGGAAAGAAAATGGGTGGGGAAGAAAAGATACTTACAACCACATGCACCCTTTGTCCTGGTATCAATATCAGCACCACACTCGAGCAATACATCCATGACTTTGAGATGCCCTCCTTCAGCAGCAAGGTGCAGAGGGGTCACCCCCTGTGACTTGGGACCCCAAGCGGCCACATTCACATCCATTCCCTCATCAAGAAGCCGTTTAACCTGCAAGATGCCCAAAAAGGACCAAACAAAATATATACTCAACACACTCCATGCAAATAAGAAAGCAAAATAATGTCAGGATAGAGTATATTGTAATAAACTACGTGCAAATGTTAGTGAATTGGTTCTAGAAATGGTGAAAGATAAGAATGACAAAAGTAAGGCAAAATTTAACAAGGTTTTCAAGGAGAAATTGAGGTTTGGCTAGATGGCCGAGTTCATTCAATGATGACATCATCCCACATTATCATAACAGAACAAGCAGCAGAATAAAGCAAGTTGATCAAAAGACGAATAAATAAGGATGCAGTCACTCTAGCTGTGATTGCCTCGGATCTTCAGCCAAAACAAAAGCTCCCTGTTACAGATAACGCTTCAAGCTCCCCTATAAAAGATGAAGCTCTCCACTGAGATGCATAATTTTCCATACGAGCACAAGCTGTCCAACTATAATTGAGAAATAATTGTTGTCTTGCTCAAGAAAAAGATCATTCAGCCACTCACAAACCCAATTAGAGACTACAACTCGTTGAGATCCATTCGACTCGCCACATGCCTCACATATGACTCACTTGGACACAGAGGTAGTCCTCCCATCATACTCCCCTCAACGAGAATCCCACATCCTTCACCTTTATTTAATCATAGCCAAAGACGTATACATTCCCTGTACTCCAGCACATTCTAGGTTGAGTTATAGTTTTCCTTGTGATGGTCCAGGACGAGATGGTACTTGTAATAGGATCTGGGGAAACATCCCAAGCCTATGATCTCTTATTTATGTTTGTGATGTGCATGAGTTGTAATTCACTGATCAGGAGCTTACTCCATGGGCAAATGGCTCCTCGGATCAAATCTAGTTTTCAAAAGTACATATCAAAAGCATTAACGAACCATCAAACCCCCTCTATTTGCCAAGCCCATTCCTATTTTCACATGTTTTTCACATTCCCAACTTTCTTAAGTACAAAACAGCCAGGGACAATTTGTTTTGTCCTTGAGAGCGTGAAACAACATATCTAAAAAAAGAAAGTGGGAAGTGCACACGTGGGGGGGGGGGGGCGAGGGGGAGAGAGAGTTTAAATACTTCAATTCTATCAGGCAGGGGGGGCACAAAATCATATTTTTTTCTGAAAAGGCAAGAGGAATACAATGAAAGAGGATTCCCCAAGGACAAAACTCTAAACCATGAACCTTGAACCATAGACACTAAACCATAATTCCCCAAGGACAAAACTCTAAATCGTAGATGCTAAACCATGAACCTTAAACCCTAGAACTTGAACCCTAAACCCTGAACCTCAAACCCTAAACTTTGAACATTAAATCCTAAATCCTTAACCCTAAACCATAAAGCCGGATGACTAGTTAGAGATCCTTCTCACGAAGGAGTCCCACTACGCGGTAAGAGGCAAGGATCCCTAGACCAAAAAAACTAAACCCTAAACTAGTCAGCTAATGTTTTCTTCAGATGCTGTGGTGAATGGAAAGCTGTTCTTGGTTCTAGCTTTGCTGTTTGCTTCATGTTCTATGTGCACTCTTTGTATCAATCTTATTTTTTAAAAAGGAATATCCCAAGAACTAAATTATTTTAATTTTAATGTGTTTGTTCTAATATAATGGATAAGATTATCTTTATCTAGTCACATACTTGAACCCCAGAACTACTGAAACATAAATCATTCCTAAGCCCGGAACATTGAACCACAATATTTTCTCCTAAACACCTGCATTTTTTTCTTTTTGGGTTTTTTTTTCCGTGAAGGGGGGGGGGAGCATGGACAGGTGTTCCACTAGTCGAAGTCACAAAGTGAATCAGTCCTTTAACCCACTAAAATCTATTCATAGCAAGCTTTTGCCAACTCTTAATGGTGTTAGGTCAAAGTCAGTTAACTTGAATTTCCATGTCACGACTTATCTACATCAGCTTTGTTGCCTTGTGCTCTCAGAAATATGTATCAGACTGGCTTATCTATATAGTTTCCAAGTTGAGCATAGAAAGTTTCCTGACAAACTCTCAGGAAAAATAGAAGGTTTCCTTGGGAGAAAACCACTATGAGGATACATAAATTACAGAAACAATGAAGATTCCCATTTTTGGAAAGAAATCTTTATGAAACTACATAGACCATAAATGCTCCTGGGTTCTCTTTCTTGGCTTTCATAAATTGAACCAAAAGAAAATAAAAGTGACAGGTTGTCATGAAGTAAATAGATTGTCACATCTGGAATTCATAAAATACATCAACATCAGTGGGCTAAATTGCAGCAACAGAAAGGCGCAAATTAGAGCAACAGAGGGATATAGCAACTTTAGAATGAAGCTGACTCATCAGCAGCAGCAGCAAACTTATTTCATAAAAGAACAAAAGCAACAGCTCCATTATTCCACATCAGCAATATCAGCTTCATCCATAACAGAAAAGTAATGGCAGCACAGCAAATGACAGTCAGCAATAACAGAAACAGAATGAGTAAGAAGTAACCAATTGCCAGCTATAACTCAGCACCAGAATTTCCCAGAAAGACAAATAAAAACCAAGCAAGCTTAGCAAGGAGGAATGTAGCACTTAGTTTCTACTTAATTTAATTTGATATTATCAGTTTATTTTTGGTCTATTGGAAATAATTATACAATAAGAATTTGAAAGAAAATTCGAGACTGGAAGCAGGCCAGACGCTTGAGGCACGCCTGACGCACACTCATGCGCAATTTTGGTAAACTGGGTGCACCTGAAGAGCATCTTTAGGACACTCGAGCGTGTTCTAGGAAAACTATAGGGCGTCTGATGCGCACTTTTTGGGCGCTCGTGCGCAAATTAGCAAATTACTCACACCTGAGCTGCACCTGAAGTAGAGCTCGTGCACAACTAGGGTTTGAGGCAAGGCCTAATGTGCATCTGATCAACGCTCATGCGCCGATTTGCCCATATAAGAACCTACACATTGTTTTCAAGCATTTTTGCAGGAAAAGAGGAGAAAGGAGACAAAGAGAAGGGTAGGAGGAGAGAGGAAGAGAAGGATGATTGTGAAGCAAAATCTTCTTTTGGTCAATTATGTCAGATTTAATATTAAAGGTAAGTATTTCTAATCTCTCTGTTTGGTCTATTTCCATTTCCTTCTAGTTTTACTTACATTTGGTAGTTTTATTATACACGCATGAAGGCACTTGCCATGCCCATATGCTGTCCAGGTCCTCGCAGCATGGTATTATAGATACAAATGTCACGGTATTAGGGCAAAAGTCAGAATGAAGCAAGTCTGAAAACAAATCATAAGCTTCATAAGACCGTTGGTTTTGTGTGTATGCATAAATCATAGAGTTCCAGATAACAGTGTTCTTAATGGGCGAAAGATCAAATAACCTTCTACCAGCAACTATGTCCTCACTATGAGCATACATTGAAATTAAAGCAGGAGGTAACAATTCATTTTGGAAAAACCCACATTTGATGGCATAGCCATGCAGATGTTTGCCCATATTCAGACAACCCAAACGCGTGCAAACAGGAATTATGCTGGCCAAAGTGCTCACATTAGGCTTTAGACCCTTCACCCAAATCTGGCGAAGAACCTCTAATGCCTCATTATCACAAAAATTCCATGAATAACCAGAAATCAGTTTAACTTACCTTATTTTGAATATACATACACGCATGTAGATTTACCAGATATTTTGAGGTTTTGTTTCGGTTTCACCAATATTTGAGAATTTTGCTTGTTTTGTAAAAATGGATAAATATTTTGAGATGTTATGTTTATGTATAAAATATTTGCAAATAAAAACTCGTGAAAACTCACATTTGGGCCTTGGATGTAGTATTTCATGTATGTTGTTATTTGTTTAGTATTTGTACTTTTCCACAGGGTGAAAAGTTTTGCATTCGTACTTCTCCGGAGTGGAAGTTTTATATTTTTCTGTCAAAGAAAAAAAGTTTTAAGCATTTGTTATAGAGACCCTCCGTTTGGTATTTTATTAAGAACCATTGTAAGGAATTGAATGAAACTAATATATTTGAGCGTCTTAATATATGCCGACATAGTTAAAAATTGCACCTAATATCCACAGGCAGCAAAAGAAAGTAGCGTTTGAATATATCTATAAAAGAAATATATAAACGGCCCGCCCATGGGTCAAAATAGTAGCGATTCTGTCTAAGGTTATTGAGAGTATATGTCACCATTCCTCAAAATTAGTCTTTTGGCCTTTAGTTCTCCTATTTGAGCATATTTTAGATTTTCAATATTTTTATCTTGAGACATTTAACTATAAGATTTGTAGGTTTTGACCATCATTTGGATTGGTGTTGACTTTGGATAGCATCATACACTTAGACTATTTGATATTCATATTTGAATTATAGACTTTACGTACAAGACCAAGCTTGAATATTCATTGATTTGTTACACTGTCATATTTGGCCTTTTGGTTTATATGGAAATTTTGAGCATGTTTTATTTATTTGTTCTCTCGCTCTAATTTATGGACGTATGGTTTCGTTATATATATTTGTACACTGATACTTGCTGAACATTAGGTATACGATTTTATTATTTTTGACCCTTCCAAATTAGAGGGCTATGCATAGCTTGCAGGAGGTTTAGACGAGGATGTTGATAGAAATTTTATTTATATTTTGTGATTATTAGTTTTATAGTTGGGTTCTATTTGCATTTGATGTATTTTAGTAACGAGAGAATGATGGAAAGATTGATATTAGTATACTGTATTATGATGGAGACATGTTTAGAATCTGATACTTGGATTGTGGCATTTTTAATTATGTTGGGTCGATAGCATGATTTTATGACATTCAAATTTGTCATTTTTCTTTACAGATTTTTAAGCAGATTGTAACCAATCTTAATATCTAGACAGGTAGTTTGGATTGATCCTGTAATATTAGATTTATGGCTTGATGATACTATGATATTTTGCCAGGTCCAACTCGGATTTGGGCATCGTATTCGGATATCTTTTGGTTGGAGATTTATTTGGTGGAATTCAAATTATTGTCTATGAATTATTACTTGCATTTGGTCTAGATTCATGGCAGAAAAGGCAGCTGCATGACATGTTAGCATCAGTAGACCAGCTGTGTAATTCTACAAAACAAGGCCTAATAAGCTCATTCAAGAAGAATCAGCTTGCATCAGCAGTCCAAGAGAATCCAACTCAGTTGCAGAAGACATGTTGATTCCAATTCAAATTCAATAGTTTTTCTGTTTTTAGTCTTCTAACACCTATAGAAACCACTATAAATATAAGGTGATATCAAGCTGCAGATAATGAAAGGAATGAAATCTGATCTTCCCCGAATTTCTTCTTATCTCCTTTAGTCTAACTCTTCCCAAATTTCCAATTTCTTCCAATCCGACTCTCTGAAACTCTCAACCCCTTTAGTCCCTGTTCTAACAAATTTCACCTTCACTTTCTTCTATACTTGTAATTAAGTGGGTCACTCGATCACTACATTACAATTGGTATTAGGGTTGTTCCAATCCTAGGGACACGGATTTCCTTCCAAAGGATCAGAACCGAATTAACACAAAACAAGAAGTTCTGCACAAGATTTTTGAAATCTGTTTCTCCTGTAAAAGACATTGACTCTGCAGTAGCTCCTGCAAATTGGTGTTTCAATTGTTCCTGAAATACAATTGCTTGGGACTCTGAAATTATGTAAGGAAATGGATTCTACAATTATCCTGCAAGAACTTCTTTCAGGTTGGTAATAGGCACAAATTCTGCAACCGATGTCAGGTTGGATTCAAATTTAGTAATCTTTAAGGATTCCTGCAATTGCAGTTTTGTTTTCAATTGAGCCAACTGATTGTTATGGTCTTCCAAAGGTATCAAAGGTGCTGAAATAATAGTTACCATCTTCCTGCAACTAATAACTCGTGATCATACCAAACTGCAAAGGTATTGCGGTAATCTTGAATCATGATTTGAGCTCTCCTGGAATATACATCTGCTTGTGTTGACTGAGAAAAAGGGGAATTATATCCTTGTTCCTCACTCCAGAGTGAGCTTGTTCTGTTGCTAAATCAGAAGATTAAGTTAAAAGCACCATCCATTTGCTCTGAACAGATATTTGGCAACTAATAGTCTTCTGCAGATTGACAGATTATTCACCAAGAATCTGATTGCTTTGAGATTGATTGATTCCACTCAAGTTTAGCTGCAGAAGGCATGTGAGGAATGAATGAAATCAGATTCTGCCGCCAAATTCTGCTATTCTCCCTTAGTCTATTTCTTCCCAAATATCTCATTTCTTCTTCTTCTCTCTCTCTCTCTCTCTCTCTGTGAAATTCTCAAGCTCCTTTTCCCGTTCTTCTAAATTTCATCTTTACTTCTTTTATGCTTGTAATTAAGTGAGTTGCTCAATCACTTCATCACTAAGCTTCAACATGATACGGGAATAAACAGGTTTAAAAGGACTTTCCTTTCTTTAAGGGGGCAGCAGAACACCACTCTCAAGATGTAATTCAATATGAATTCAGCTATTCACTTCATCATAGTCACAGTATGATCTCCATCCATTCTAAACTGGGACCTTAAAATCAATGATAACTAATTCAAATCACAACAAAAAGACATTTTCAATTTCTTTCTTTGATCACATACCCTACTGATTCTTAATCATTCTAAAATTAGAATCAATCCTTCCTCAATTCGCCCATGAGATGCTCGTAGACAATAGGTTTGGAACCCAATGCACACAGTGTAGAATAGAGATTAGCATTATTTCATTCGCAGTTTTCTTTCCATAGGCCACGGTGTCGGGACTGAATCCAATCTATGAACCAGAATGAAACAAAGTTCGTTTCCTTTGTCACGTAGGTAAAAGGATAACAATACAAGTTCAAATAAATAGGCCAAACCACACAGATAAGACACGAGAAGGTAGATCTTCGCAGTTTGTATTTACTTCTTGGATTATTACGCAAAAAAAATTGATCCTAAAAGTTACGTCGATTTAGAAGATGGACTAATCACAACGTCGGTATAATGAAGTAAAGTCAAAAATCATGTTAAACAATGACAGACTAAAAGAGAAAGCAGAAGCTTTAAAAAAAAAGGGAAAAGTCACATACCTCCTTAAGATCACCTTTCCGAGCACCGATGTGGAGCAAAGTCCAACCCCTATCATCCGTATCCCAACCACATCCAGACGGTCGTCGTCTGGAAAGTTTTCTCAGAGCTAAACCTGAATGCTCTTGGGGCATAGTTACCATAACAAAATTGACAAAATCCAAGCCCAAGGAAAGAAATGGAAAATAACCCACAAATTCAATATTAGTTCAACTTATAGTAGGCAGGTTAGATCAAAGCAGGGCCAATGGCTCCTTTTTACATGCTTTCTTTGGCAAGCATTCAAAAGATAGGTTTCTTTCAGTTTGGGATATAATTTTGAGAAATGGCAATTGAAGAAATTAGCGAGAAAAGGAGGAATAATTGGCCATATTGTAGGGAACAAAAGGATTCAATCCGGGACCTAGCACGCGAAGATTTTCAAAAAGAGTGATTGAAGAATCCGTGAGACAAGACAATCGAAACGGAAGTAAAATTACAATCATAATTTGAATCTATGTTCGATATAAAAGGACGACAGAAAACTATAAAGAGGGTATCTGACAAGAGTGGGAAATTGGTGTTGGGTTTAGGATTGAGAAGCAAAGTCCGGAAGGGGATATGAGGTGGACGAATCCTAAATTGATCTGAAATTTATTACTCGGCGAAAACATATACGTTGGCGGTGAGACGAAGGGATGACCGGAGCAAATGGAAACCCTAAGAAGCGGAAATAACAAGCCGTAGCGACGAGATGGCTGAAATTGCACGTTGCGATGATTTTGATTCCAAAAGTTCACGTTTGGGCTGGGTTTAGAACTCGACTGGGTCGAACTTGCGGCTCTCTCTCTCGGTGACGCCGATGAAGAACAGCTTTGCAACTACCTTACTCTACATACGAGAATGCTTTGAGCTGTATAGCAGCGAAAAAACTGACGCTGTTTTTC
>JAODPA010056603.1:0-11341 GCA_025585075.1 Nepenthes mirabilis
AAATATTAATCTTATTTATTTTATTTTATTAAGTGCTAGCCATATAAATTATATATATTTTGTTTAACTTTAACGTTAGCCGAGCATAGATGTCCATCTCCGTCCATATCCAGCCTCTAAATCGTTTCAGTTGACTAGATTCGTCCGTTACATCTATCTCTGGGCTCAAATTGGTGCTCGACCTAATTTGTGCCAGTTGTTCATATCCGATTTGCTCCAGATTTGTCTTTTACACCTATTATCGGTGTTCGATCTATATGTTAGAAATACTTTATGTTGAAATATTTCGTGATTGGATAGAGTAGATATTTTAAAATATTCTCTAATATCGTAAAGATCAACGCCTGGTACACGCCTGATACATTTAAATGCGTCAACTTTAAATATCCATGTCTGATTTGTACTTGATATGCGCTTGTGAATATTTTATCTATAATACTCATACCTAAAGTGCACCCGAGCCATGCATGTATGTATTTTGCCAAGAATGTCCATGCTTGATGCCTGCTTGAGATATGCATGTGCGTATTTTGTCTAGAATGATTACACCTTATGTCGCTTCAGACTTGTGTCTGTATTATTTATACAAAAAATCTACGCTTGTTGTGTACCTGAGTAGCACACATGCGCTAAGGCTTAGATCTTTTGTGCAACCTTACGTGCTTAAAATGCACGTGCATGGCGTATGCACGTTGGGGCACTACCTTCTAAATGGTTGTATATTTTTGATATAATTTTTAATTTTTTATATGGATATTCTCATTCCAAACATTCATTGGACATTAAAAATCGACGCAAAAATGGTTGCTCTTCAAATTTTTATATATAGGGGTTCTATTTTGGTAGTATCCGAACTTATAATTTATGTGCTGTTAGTTATTGAGTTTTTTTCGTTGCCCAAATCTTATTTTATTTTACTTACTGTTCGTATTTTTATGGTTGCCACTTGATGGGTACGCCCATAGTGGGCTGGCCCAAGGAGGAGGAGAGGCCCAAATCTACAAGGATCCACGTGTAAGTCTAGACGGTCAACACAAATCGTTGACTGGACGAAAGAAAAAGAAGACCGGCGTAAGGACGGTCAACTGACACAAAGGACAGTCAATATTTTTGTTGACCAGCAGCGCTACAGTAGGCCGGCCCATGGACAAGCATTATGTGGGCCAAGCCCAGTTTGAACTGCATACTTGTCTGCGACCAGCAACTGCTCTCTTCCTTGATTTCGCGCCCTCACAAAAGGCAACTCCACGGGAACGGTCACTAGCTGATTTAATGCACCCCTATGAGAAAAGCGCTAGATTCTCTCCTTTATCTGCTGAAAACCCTATCTGTTATGAAGACACAGAAGGAAGGCAGTTCATCCAAGGAACCGTTACCGCCATTAAAGCCAACGCCAAGAAATGAAGCTGGCCCAATAGAGTGCAAGAATCATACACTCCTGCCTAAGGAAGGACGCCCAACTTCTCAAATAAAAGAAGGCCGTGGACTCCACACTCCAGGGTAGACCTTTTCTCAGCAAATAAATGCACACACAAAGACGAACAACGGGCTTTCTTTCTTGCAAGGAATCTCTCGTAAGCTCATATGGCGCCTTATCAAGCTTTCACGCTTATAGGACGTTGACTCTCACCCTTTCCCTTTTGTCACTACGTTCCCCAAGAACTCAGTGCCAAAAGCCAGAGCTCCTCACGTGCGACGCTGACTTCTCTTTACAGGAGCCAAGTCACACCACAAATATTCCCTGCTTTTCCTTCTCGTTCACTCCCTTTCCCTTACCTTCTCGATTCTTGGAAGGCTATTTCACTTACTTGAGTTTCGGAATATTTTTGGTCGAACAACATCTCGTCGATACCTGACTTATTGTTTGTTTTAGTGGTGTGTAGGATTCGGACTCGGTGAATGGAGGCGGATTTAACCAGCAACGTAACCCAAACCCGTTCGAAACTTGGATCCAGGACGTATCATTGGCACCATTTGTGGGAAGCGCTTACTAAAAGCCTACCACCTCGCTTAGATACTTTCCTCAGCGTCACCGTAAAAAATTTCATATCACAAACTGAAATGGTGAACACAAGGGCACAGGCCGGTGAACCCGCCAGAGATATGACCTCGCCTGACCAAGACCACGCTGCTGGAACCTTGGTCAACAGAACGATCAACGGGGTGCCTGCGCCTTTTTTCTAAAATCTAGTGGAGCATATGAAAAACATAAATAAGATACTTCAAATACTTTACTCCTACCAGGAGCACGCACAGCAGGGGGTTTTGCCAGCAGCAACCCCCGCGCCGGCCTCCATAAGAGGAGGTCAAAGGAAGAACAGACCGGCGGAAAAATCCAGAATGTCGGCTATTGTTCCGATGCCGGAATCCTCACAGGGGCAAAGTCGACTAAGGCCAGAGGAGCGTTCCGGCGACTTAACTCCAAAAGAAAGTCCAAAGCGAAGGAACCCCCGATATATTTGGGCGGAAATGAGTCCCCATGACGAAGAGGGCACCACCCAGGCCATCAGATCCATTAGAGATTGTAGCTGGCCGGTTGCTGACCGGTCCAGAGGGAAGACGGAGTTGAGAATGTTTCTTAACTCAAAAAATCAGTCAGCGTAGCTCAAGGGGATCTAGGACAAGGGAAAATCTGGGACTGCGGTGAGAGCGCGACAGACCTGGATGGATCTCCTTTCACAGCGAAAATCTTGGGTCGTCCCATGCCCACAAAATTTAAAATGCCAACCCTGAACTCGTACGATGGGAGCACTGATCATGTCGATCACCTTGCTCATTTTCATACCCATCTGGGTTTACAAGGGTTGGAGGATGCAGTCATGTGTTGCTACTTTCCGCTTACCTTAAAGGGAGACGTGCGCATCTGGTTCCATCACTTTCCTTCGGATTCAATTTGAAATTTCAGAGATCTGGCTGACCTCTTCCTGTCACAATATGCTTCTAGTCGCCGAGAGGAGAAGTAGTCCTGGCACTTATCGCATATCAAACATAGGCACGGGGAGAATCCATAGAAGTTTCTGGATTGCCTCATATTAGAAGCTAGAAGGATCCCCAGGCTCACAGAGGAGATAAAATTGGACAATTTTATCTCCGCATTAACATATGGAGATTTCTTTAGGTATCTGGCACATAAGAATCTGTAACCTTTCGGGAAGCGAAATTTATCACAAGAGCCTACGCGACGGTAGAGGAGGCCAACGAGGCTAAGCGTCCCCAACGGACTGAACAATCTCGCTCTTTTCCGACTGTAGGAAAGAGGAAGCACGGCGACGATGATCACCCTCGTAAGAAGCACCACAGTATTGGACCGCCGTAGAGTAAGGACTACGGGTCAATTAGCTTAACGCCCTTGATTGACACGCGTGCAAATATCCTCATGCAGATCCGAGGTGAGAAGTTTCTTAAGTGGCCAAAGCCGCTTAAGAAGGGGAAGGGGCGAATCCAGCCAAGTACTGTAATTTTCATCGATCTCCCAAATACTCCACCGAGAACTGAAAAATTCTTCAGAAGGATATAGAAGAACTGATCCGCAGAGGCCACATTACCAGGTTCATTAAGAACCCTGGCCAGAACTCTAGCACAGCGGGAAGCGAAGGCCCAGAACCGTCTCCTCCACGGAATCGGGTTGCTGTAGGAGTAGTTAACATGATTACGACTCGACCTGACAAGACTCCGGTAGACCATAGGGAGCAGCATGTCGGAAAGAAAAAGCAGCGAATCAAGACCAACGTCATTAGTTTTAGTAATGATGATCTTGAGCATGTAATCACTCTCCACGCAGATCCCCTAGTTGTATCCACCCTCATTTCGAACGGTAGCGTCGACTACCAGTTTAAACGAATATTCATTAATAATGAAAGTTCACGTGATTTGCTTTACATTGATATGTTTTTTAAACTTGGTTTAAAAAAGAGTTAGTTAAAATCTGCCGAAGGCTCGTTATATGGCCTTGACAATGAACCGGTACCCGTCCAAGGGATAATCCAGCTAGAAGTGACCCTGGATACTTACCCAAGAATAACGAGTCGAACGCTCACCTTCTTAGTAGTTGACCTACCCTCCATTTATAACGCTATATTAGGCCGTCCTTACCTAACAGTGTTTGGAGCTATCGCATCGATACCACATTTCAAAGTGAAATTCCCAACGGCTTTTGGGGGTAGGAGAAGTATTGGGTGACCAGGTCATTGGGCGGATGTATTACATGTCCCAGATCGTCCCAAGCGATAGTGTCAGATCGGTAGGAGAACTCGACCATCGTGATGAGGCAACTTTGCAAAAAGCGTAGTACGGATAAGCAACCGATATAATCCCTCTAAACCCGGAAGATCCGGAGAGGCGTGTACAGATTAGCGGCTCACTCATCGGGACACTACGTGATGAGTTGGTCACTTTTTTACGGCGGAATACCAACGTTTTTGCATGGACTTCTGTGGACATGCCTGCGATTTCGGTTGGAGTAATCGTCTACAAGCTAGGCCTCGATCCCAGCCGCAAGCCCATCAGGCAGAAATGGCAAAACCACTTCCTGGTAAAGTTAATCACATCCGGGAAGAAGTAAAAAAGTTGCCGGACGCCGGCTTCATCAGGGAGGTCCAGTATCCGGAACGGCTTTCTAACGTCGTCCTGGTAAATAAAAGCAACGAAAAATGGCGAATGTGCGTCGATTTCGCCGACGTTTACAAAGCCTGCCCTAAAGACAGCTTTCCCTTACCCCGGATCGACTTATTAGTGGACTCGACATCTGGACACGAGCTACTGAGCTTCATGGACGCGTACTCGGGCTATAACAAGATCTGGATGAGCCTAGAGGACGAGGAGCATACCTCTTTCATAACAAATCAAGGGATCTATTGTTATGAGGTCATACATTTTGTGTAAAAAACGTGGACGCCACTTACCAGCGGCTCTTAAATAAGATGTTCGAAAAGCAGATTGGTCGCAACATGGAGGCATATGTCGACGATATGCTCGTCAAGAGCAGTGTCATCAAGGACCATATTCGAGACCTGGCTGAATCTTTCGAGGTGCTCCGCACACACAAAATGAAGTTGAATCCGGCTAAGTGTGTTTTCGGGGTATCCTCGAAAATTTTTTTAAAATTTATCGTCTCCTAGCGGGGAATTGAGGGAAACTCCGATAAAATTAAGTCTCTTACGGGTATGTCTTCCCCACAGACCGTCAAAGACGTCAAGCAATTAACTGGGTGGCTGACGGCGTTGTCCCGCTTCTTAGCAAAATCAGGCGATAAGTATCAACCCTTCTTTAAGGCATTAATGGAAATGAAAGCAAACGGATTTTGGTGGACAACAGAATGCCAGATAGCCTTTGACGAATTGAAGTGGTATCTGGCCAGCTCACCATTGCTAACGTCACCGAAAGATGGTGAGGAGCTGTATCTCTACCTGGCTATGTTGGAAGTGCCTCTCAGCTTCGTCTTCGTACGTCAAGACTCTGACGTCCAACGGCCAGTCTATTACGTGAGTAAAACGTTGACCGGCCCAGAGACATGCTACCCACACGGTGAAAAATTATCCTTAGCGCTTGTCTTCTCCGTGCGAAAATTGAGACCTTACTTTCGGGCTTATCGTGTGATTGTTTTTACCGACCAACCTCTGAAGAGCATTCTCCAGAAACTTGACATTTCTGGATGATTAGTAAAGTGAGCTATCGAATTAAGAGAATTCGACATCAAGTTCTGGCCTCGACCCGCCATTAAATGGTAGGGTATGACCGACTTCATCGTTGAGACCACGACACTGATTCCCGAGGAATTGCCTACTAAGAACGTAGAACAGCACAGGGAAGAGCCGGAATGGGTCCCTTATGTGGACGGATCATCTATGGGTTATGGCAGTGGAGTCGAAGTAGTCCTAAAATTCCCAGACGGATTTGAGGTGAAGTATTCACTCCGCCTCAACTTCCTACCAACCAACAATATATCCGAATACGAAACCCTATTGGTTGGGTTAAGACTGGCCAAAGAGTGCTTAGCTAAACGACTGATGATCTACAACGACTCTGAACTGATCGTCAACCAGATTAACGAGAATTTCGAGGCATCCAATCCTCACCTGGCAAAATACTTGGCCAAAATAAAGGAGGTGAGCAGAAGATTCGACCATGTGACTCTCGCCCATGTTCCCCGAACTGAAAACTGGAAGGCTGATCAGGTCACCAAAGCGGCGATAGTCAAAAATCCAGAACAATACTTAAAGGACATGTGAGAAGTTCTTGGCACCCCTAGCACGGAAGAGAAGGAAGCAATGCACATATCTGAAGCAGAAAACTGGATGACACCGTACCAAAAATATCTAACGAACGAAACAGTTCCGAAAGACATGGTCGGGGCTAAGCGGGTCAAAAAGTCAGCCGGATGGTACACCATGGTCTGCGGACGACGATATCGTCGTGACTACTCGACTCCATACCTCTAATGTCTCACCCCAGAGCAAGCCGACTATACTTTAAGTAAAATTCATTTCGGTATTTGTGGATCACATATTGGCGGCAAGAACTTAGTATTCAAAATCATGTGGCAGGGTTATTATTGGCTGACGATGAAAAATGATACACTTGAGTTCGTAAAAAGGTGTGAAAACTGCAAACTTCATAGCAATCTCTACCACTAGCCGTCCGTAGAACTGAAGTCCCTCTGGGCCCCTTGGCCTTTCGCACAGTGGGGGCTCAACATTATCGTCCCATTTTTTATCGCATCGGCGCAAAGAAAATTTATTATCACAGACATCACCTACTTCACCAAGTGGGTTGAAGCCATCCCGCAGGCCAAAATCACAGAGCATAACGCTCTTGATTTTATCCGTTAGAATATAATCAGCAAATTTAAAGTTCTCGAAGTGATTGTCACCGACAATGGAACCCAATTCTCGGGGAAGCGTTTCACCAATTATTACGCTAATCTGGGTATTAGATTGGTCAACACCTCGGTGGCATACCCACAGGTAAATGGATAGGTGAGAGTCACGAACCGCACACTACTCGACGGACTCAAGAACAAGCTAGAGGACGCCGGGAGCTCATGGGTAGACGAGCTGCCTTCCGTCCTCTGATCATATCGAACGACCCCAAAGGAGCCGACCCGTGAGACTCCTTTTACCCTATGTTACGGAACTAAAGTGGTAATTTCGGTTGAGATCGGGCTTCCAAATCTAAGGGTCGAATCCTTCGACCCGCAAGGCAATTCCCAGAAAATTAGGTAACATTTGGACTTGTTTGAGAAAGCCCGTGACGCTGCCAAGATGCGAACCGTAGCCTACCAACAACGTGTCACGCGCTATTACAATAGGAAGGCAAAAGCGCGATAATTCGATGTTGGGGACATGGTTTTCGAGAGCGTCAAAGCCATAGGCAAGGTCGCTAACCGTAACAAGCTCTCCCCAAACTGGGAAGGGCCTTTCTTGGTCTTCACCATCCTGCGAAACGGAGCATACAAGCTTCGAACCCAAGACGGCAAGTTGATTCTACGGACGTGGAACGTGACCTGCCTCAAGCGCTATTTCCAGTAAGGGCCCAAGTATGTCACCCGTATGTGTGCTCAAAAGAAAATGTACTTCTCTAGTAAAATAAGTGTATTTTTCTTGTTTATACGTCATATCATATTACTATCTTCCTTTTTATGTCATGTACGTATGCACGTGTTTGTATGTTTGGCTATAGGACTAAAATGACCTAAATTGTCCCTAAATCGGGCGGGTTTTCACCCGCTTGTTATTAAACCCTGGTCATCCAGGCAGCCCATGAGTGGTCGTACTTAAGCCCTGGTCATCCAGGCGGCCCATAAGCGATCGTACTTAAACCTTGGTCATCTAGGCGGCCTACTAATGGTCGAGTTAAAACTTGGACAACCGAGTGGCCCAGTCGCAGTCAAAAATTTTATACCCGTGCGACGACCTCCTACACCAGGAAGTAACAAGATCAGTGAACAACGGTTGATAGAAGCAAGGTAGCTTGCCTGAAACGTTGGCCGCCCAAGCATGCGCTAGGGCAGCGCTACCGAAACTATTACTCTCGCGTGAACAGATCAGACTTGGCGTGACATCCGAGCCAACCCCGATATCTATTCAAAGGCCTAAGTTTTTCAGAAAACGATAACACCATCTTAAGTAAGGCAGACGGCCAACCTGTGCACACAGAGTTGGCCGAAAAACTCGGCAATGAAGCTAACAAAAGGCAAAAGATGCATAACGTCCATAAAGCTGCCGTTTTACTGATTACATTTATCCAAAAAATACATCAATTACAAAAGCTAAGGAGGAGTGGAGCGCCTGAAAAAAGGCGCTGATGATCCGTGGCTGACTCGGGGTTCCCCCACGAGGCTCTCACGATGTTAAGTATAACGGTTCTTTAGATTAAGAAATTCGATTGGAAGGCTGGGATCAATCAGCCGGGCAATGCACCGACTAATGTCGATCCCCTCCCATAACCGCGCCAGCAGCATGTTCTAAACTTTATAAGGGCGGATGCGGGTGGTCAGCTCATTCTCTAGTATGGATATTTGCCCCGCAAGCTGGGCAACGTGCCTCGTGGCCTGATCGATCTCATCCTTGAGGTGGGCATTATCTTCTTTCATCTTATTGTTCTCTTCCACTAGACCCGACACCACAACCTCTCTAAGATTAGCATTCTCTTCTCTTAGCCCGGTGTTCTCTGCCTCCAAATTGGCCAACACAGACCCTAAAGCAACTGTGTCCTCCCGGTACTCCACCCTCATCGTCTCCAACTCTCATCGAGTCAAGCAATCAATCTATCATTGTCAGAAATCGCTAGGTCTTGCCGGCCAATCGCATTAATAACAGTGCCAGAAACATTTTCCTTCTGCAAAAACAAGTAACGTTAGTAGCAGTTAAAACTAAAAGGAAATGGTATGTTGCGAAAATTCACCTGCCAAATCCTGCGCGTTGGAAGCGCTGGCCTGATATGAGATCTTGACTCAGACGGCAGAAGGCAAAAAATGGAGCCCCCTTGAGTAGACCTAGCTGTGGCCTCGGCCACCGACTCCCCTAACAGCTCCGCATTCGGATCGTCCATTCCCGCTAGCTCTCCAACAGCGGGCTCCTCTGGCATGTCCACGGTCTGTGCAGGCTCCTCGGTGACGACCTCCTCCACGATCTCCTCTCTAACCCCAGTCGCCGGATGAGGTTCTTCGGTAGTTGGCGCTCCTGGCTCCTCCTGATTCACCTCAGGAGCAATCTCAACAGATGACGGAATGGCTGGCCCACCAGGAGATTGAGCAGGTGCCTCCCCAGGTACCCCAACAGGTGTCTCCTCTGATGGATCAGCGGCACGCTCCATAATGAGCTCTGAGGAAGGCTTCAACCGGATCAAGCGCTCCGACTACGGGAGGGCAAGGACGACGAGGCTGGTGGCGGAGCACAATCTGGCCCTATAAGCCTCAATGGCAGACTCTTCATCACCCAAGTCGGAGCTATCTCCTACACTGGCAAGTTGACCGATCAGAACTGTCCCTGGATCGGTGGAGGAGGATGAGGAAGGCCTTATTGCTTCCATCGTCATTGACCTCTTTACCACTAGACTTGAGGGGGACTCATCGCCGGATAGCTCACCAATCACCAAAGTCACAACCTTCCTCTTCGTAGTAGGCCTCACCACCTTTTTTTCAGGGGACGGAGGCTCCCACTTGGCCTTATTGGCCTCATCGGAAAAAATCAAGTGGTCTCTCCAAAACACTAAGTGGTGTTTTTTTACAAACTGAAACAACCACTCTAGGGACTCTGTCTTCTCCTTAGAAGGAGTCCTAGTGTAAGCATTGGGCACCTTGCCCCATTCCCGGGCTAACGGCCAGGACTCATCCACATAGACAAAAAAGAACCGATTCTTTCAATTCTTTAAAGAGTCATATATGGCGGTACTAACTTAGAAACTGCCGCTTGGAGCCAGGAAAATCCACTCTACTCCCTGGTTGAACTTAAAGAGCACTCTCACTATCGCCACCGTCATCCACTTCATATGTTGACGGAGAAATATACAGAAGGTACATAGGTACGGCACGGCGTTCGCGTGATATTATGCGTTAGGGACTTGAAGAGCCGTGAAGATCTCCAATAGTTCGTCGGAGACGGGAACACATAGGCTACTTCTCAAGTGGGCATCATAGATGGTAGTGAAGCCCTCAGGGGGCGTACACGCCTTGTCTTCCTTGACGGGGACCCGAAAGACTATCTCCTTCTGAATATTGTATTCCACGCATAGCTCTTTCACATCGGGTTCTCTGAGGATGGAGCCAATCTTGAGAACGAAAGCCATGAATATGGAAGTAAGGAAAAGTTGCAGAACACTCAAAAAATTTTCACTGAAAGAAGATAAAGGAAAGCGTGGAAAATTCAAAAGAAAAAACGAACGGGCAGCTTAAAGGGTAATGTAAACGCTGGTTGGCATAACCGCCTCGTAAAAGACCACCATCATCGCTGCCATGTGGCACCTCTTGAATGGCACTGACAAATCGGATCTCCCAGTGCATTAATTATTGGGATCTTTAATTTACCATGTGCGGACACGTGGCCACCTTTTTGTCTGATGAAATGGCCCATGATGGCTCATCACTCCACTTCCACAAGTTTTTCAGATTTTGGCCTAGATGGTCAACAAAACGGCCCATGATGGCACATCCAACGACTTTTATTGGCACCATTGCACATTCCTTGAAGAAGACGACACGTCTAAACGTGGCGCTCAAAATACGCTTCACAAGTGAAACGTTGCGTTTTCTTTTCGACGGGGCCCCGTTGGCAAAACCCTGCGTTTTGATTTGTCAAGCTCCTTCATGTAGCATTTTCCCTCTTCCCCACGGTCTATTCTGCCTGATAATGCAAATAGTGTGGCCCATCAGTGACACGGACTATTCACTATTCATGGCCCATTGTTTTTCAGCCCACTACTTGAAACATATTTTAGCCACTTTACTTTTGGTATAATTTGGATATCTCAGACTACATGGCTCTAATAATAACTTATACATCTCACCTTATTCAAACTATTCTTAATGGCTTAAACTAAAGTCATTGGACTAACTCCAAGCACACTTCTCTCAAGGGAAAAAAAATTGTGGTGATTTATCATCGGGAAATATGAGCTCTCCAATGAGAGATTTTTAAAACAGAGTTAATTTTTACTGATCATTTAAAGATTGGGATAATATTAACCATAGAATTATTTCTTAATTTGCTAATAGATATATTTTATCTATTAGTATGTTGTTTAGTTGATTTAAAGTTACTAAAGATGTATTAGACTTTTTATAGCACTACTATTCATTTGCGAATTTTGCTTATCGATATCAAGTCATGCGTAAGTTATATAATAA
>JAODPA010056614.1:0-11341 GCA_025585075.1 Nepenthes mirabilis
TAAAAAACACAAATTGTCTTACAACAATTAAAAAAACAAATAAGAGCAAATCTTCATATCTTCTTCTGGTTTCTGCTCTCATATCCTTTAGCTCCCTACATCTTCCAAATAATTAAAAAAAATGTGCAAATCTTCCGGCCACCAACCATGACTTCTGTGTGCTCATGATCATGAGCATTTCATTCTGATGTAAATCCTCCATTTGCCACACATGGACTACATCATGGGTTCAAGAATTTTGTATTTTTTTGATGCTGTAAGAATCCAACAAATCTCTCCTAAAAAAAAGCAAAAACTAATCTTGGGTTCAATATTTTATCTACAGTTGATTTTCACTCTAAATTTTCTGCATCCAACACAAAACAGAATTGAATTTTTCATCTCTGCATTCCTTGCTAGTTTTGGTGAGAGCCAATTCATCCCTGCAACACAAAACATTAAATTATCCTACAATTTCTCTACTTGTAAACTGGTTGTTTAACAAAATATTCATGACCATAAATCAGGCATGGAATTCGACAAATGGGAACGCCATGGGTAGACGTACCAGAGTATGTGACACAATGTCCAATCAAACCAGGAGGAAGTTACACATATTGATTCACAATCGAAACTAGGAGGGAATGCTATGGTGGCATGCCCACAACAAATGGATGAGGGCCACTATTTATGGTGCCCTAATCATCAACCATAAACTAGGATCATCATACCCCTACCCAAAGCCTGCAAGAAAATGCCCTATTCTTTTAGGTAAAGCAAATATCATTGCCTACTACAAGATATCTAATGAGTTAATGGCTAAGCCATAATTTTGGTCACGATGGCAATGGTGACTGTGTTGATTAACGGGGGAGTGGTGGAACAGAGATCCCATGGATGTCCTCAAACTAGCAGAACACATGTCAACCAGAAGTGTCAACCAGAAATGCATTAATCTAAAAGAAAAGGCTGATCAAGAGATGCTCAGTATTCCAATCAAAGTGTAGTAAGTTGAGAAACAATACAACCGATATAGAGATATAGTGAACATTTGACTGTTAAAAGTTTAAAAAATTGTTAGAACAATACAATTATGTAGCTGGAAAGTAGAACACACTCCCTGTCAACACAGCTGTGCACACACAGGCAGAGACAGCTAAGAATGTGATAAATTTATATCTATGGTAATAGACGGTGTTACTAAATCTTAAAGTAGGCTTGGTTCAATTATATAATTGCCAATTATTCAGAAACAGATATCAAAGGGCTTCAATTTCACATTGCCAATAGAAATCCATTACCAACAAAAACAATCCATTACCAGTCTGCGTTGGCAAAACATGCTCTGAAGCTGATGAAAACCAGCAATATGTTTCATTGAAACCAGCAAAGCAGTAGCAGCTTTCAACAAGCAAAAATCAGCAATATGACAGTTTAATTAGTACTAGTAAAATGTATCTTCTGTCTCCATGCTGAGAATCAGCAGCAGTAGCTTTCAACCATTTTCAGCAAATTATGCTCCAGAAAGCCAGCAGCAGTAGCTTTTAGTCATTTTCAGCAAATCATACTCCAAGAAACCAGCAGCAGCTTTCTTGTCTCGGATGCTGAGAACTCGAATGCGGCTTCTTCATGTCAATATTTTGATTAATACTCTGATTCTCACTACTCAGCCTCACAATGTTAGTCCTAAACGGAAGCCAAGGTTGCCAAGACCCTAACACTTTGCCCAAAATACTAATTAGAGTTTACAACCTAATTATCAGATCAAAATAATTCACACAACTCAAAGGTTTCCAAGTAACATTGAGAGTTTAATCAACAAATAATTCAAAATGTCAACCAGATAAGAAAAAGGAGATAGTAATTAGCTGATTCACGCATTAAGTACTTAAAATTTAAAGTTTACAACCTGAACTTGAATTTGCATGTATGCCTCCTTTGAATGTTGAGTTTAACTGATCTGGTCTTTTATTTTTTTGAATATTCGGCTATTATGGACAATGAGTTATTTTATAAATAATCTTGCGATATGAAAATAAACAAAACATATATAGAAAATAATATTTTTGAAATCCCTTCAAAAGCTCTAACCTCTACTTGTTTTAGCACATGATCAGCTGAAGAAGAGAATGCCAGCTGGCTTTTTAAGACTTTAGATTAGCTCGTAGTTTCGCTAGCAGGCCTATTAGATTGATCACAAGTTCGCTTCATATTCTTGTCAAACGACCTTGCACCTTCTATCTTCAATGAGTAATATGTAAAGTACACAGCTAAGTTACAATAAAATCTCCCCCAATCCAATTAAAAATTCTTTACCACAAAGCTACAGTATTTGAAAATAGGAGCCAAAAGATTTACAAGCAAATGATCTCCAAAAAAAATTTATTTATATGGTAAGACATTAAGGGCAAAAGGAAAACCAAAACCAAAATTGAGGACAAGACAACAGATAGAACAAGAATGAATTCATTTCCCTAATAGAGAGTTACCAGCCGTGCTGTTGTAGCTAATATTGATATTGACCCCAGATAAGTTTACTTTCTGATTGTGCATGGTATTCAAGAAGTGGGATACATAGTGGGGATGGGAATGATGATGGTGTCTCTTTTCCTCTAAGCTATGAGATATTAATAAAAAGGTATGTCAAACTTTCATACTAATGTTTAGGTTTAACAATGGTAGAAGCTGACTTCAGTGTATGAAGTCAATAAAATAAAAATGGACTGTGTAAGAAACCACTCAACCTAAAAGGGGCCAACAATTGTTTTTATACTCTAATATGCCCTCTCATGCAAATGCTTATTCGATGAAAATATAAATAAGTACTAGTTGACCTATATTCAGTGTTGAATATAATTGAAGAAAATGGAGGTCCATATGATTCGAACTCTGGAATCTAGACAAAGAAACAGACAAAGCAACCAAGGAAGTGTTTAGAACCATGATTTTGACGTCATAGCCAGGGCTGTAATTCTTTTATGCAGCAAATTTTCGTGTCACCAAATTTGTACTTCAAACATTGATGAATCCATTAATAGAGTTTCAGCTTTTACATTGAAATCTTGCATGAATCACAATTGATGAGTTTTGAACTACTACTATTATATCTGAATATATAATGAATAGAGAGCATTAATGCCATTTTTTCATTGCAAACAATTAAAAGTATAATAAGAAAAGATAGTTATAAACTTACCGTTTTTGTAGTTTGTATTATACATAATTGTTCTTTAATCAAAGATCGCATATGAAAATATATATTAGCTTTTAGCTCGACAAGCAATTTGGAACGAATCTCGACTTCTTTTTGATTTAGCAGATCTACTAACCGTCGTTGTACTTCAACCTCAATCCGAGAATTAATGTCATTTTTTAGGCATATGGGTATCTTACCACGACTTTCTAAATAGTTATTGTCATTTCTAGTTGGCTAAGGACCTTCTCCCATCCCTCTTATGTACGTAGACTTACAAGAAGCTCGTGTAATTCTAACAGCTTCTGATATGTATATTCCGACTCATTATCAACCCAAGTTTTATCTTTTTGTTTCTTTTCTTTTACAAACAATTTCAAGTATTCTGTTGACTCTATCGATTCTTCGAGATGTGAATGTGGGACGCTTCGCTGTTTGTAAATTTTAAAGTATTAGCTAATAACAAAAAGATATCATATATTAAAGATAGCTATTACCATCTCATGCAAAGTTCGTGCAATAGATTTTGTGCCAACGTTACTCATCATTCTCTATTTACTCCTATTCTTTGAATTGTTTTCACTTATATTCTGCATTTGAAACAATGAATAACATTAGTCATCTGAGTACATATATGTGTGTGTCTAAGAATCAGTACAAAGATATACATATGGAGCATGCAAACTGATTTTATATAATTGAGTAAACCAATAGGTTTTGATTATCATGAATCAGTTAATAGCCACTGGTTCACTATTGAATGGTTAAGCATTACTACTTCTTAAAGTAGGCAAATAATGATACTAACGGTCTTTTCCTTGAGAACTCATCAATGTAAAAGGTGGCAAAAAGAAGCATATATGCCATAAAATGTTTGTTTTTGTGTTCATAAAAAAAATGCAGGGAGCATTAGATTATGTACACTTTAAAGGAACATGTTGAATCAGTGGTCAAACTGAAAGGGCTTGACATCAACACAATTTAGCAGCACTACACAATTTAAAAAGCGTATCATATGAATAGCCAGCTGGCCACATTTTATTTAATCATCCTATAGCATGCAAAGAGAAAATAATTGAGTTGTTCCATGCATATTCAACAAAAAAATTAATTCATAAGCTATTTGTATTTTATTATGATTTCAGAATTTGTTTTACAGTGAAAAAAATCTACTACTTATATTGTAGTTGTAATCAAATTACAACTATTGGATGAATTGCTAAGAAAATAAATCTTAGTCTTATATAGAATTGTGAATTGCTTCAACTGTGATGGACTACAATGATCTGGAGTAAAAATACTCTGCTACAACTATTGTGGTGATTGACAGTACCAACTCATGCACTTAATTACTGCTACTTTGCTGCTACACTGAATTGTACAGCAGCTGAATACTCTATTTCATTACTACATGCTCTGTTTGTTGATGTTTCGCAGTATATTCTTACCCATATTTTATTTATTAAGTAGTGTTATTAAATAAAGGATGATATACGTACTCAAAACTTTTGACTTCCCTAATATTCTAGAACCAACAATTTTTATTGCTCAATATCTACATTAGGAGGGCAGTTTTTATTCCGCTCATTGTCAGTTCTATACTTCTTGTAGTAGTCTCTTCGAAAATCAAAGCGCCAAGTACGAAATCTTTTCATCAATTCTTTTTGAATTGCCATATTCACATGATTTTTATTTGACAATATATATTTTTTCTACAACAATCAAGCAATGATAATATGTCATGCATACCAAATAATACAAAAAAGAAATACAACCAAATCTATTAATATATCATTATATATTTATTAAATTTACATTCACTTTTTGCGTTAATTTCATCTTGATATGAGCATCCATTTGCTTCAAATTCTTAACATTAATAGGGTAGTACTGTTTAACAAGATAGCTTGTCTCTGTGATAAATTCTTGTGCATTTTTTTCAACAATGCGCGTAGAGATGATGGTAGATCAATTTTTATAGGTGCAAGATTATCATCTCTCTTGCTTTTCCATTTAACACAATGAGTTCTTCCATATGCTGGTTGAACTGTTAAAAAATACAATATATATAAGTCATAAGATGTCAAACATATTTATACTAAGGTGTTTATTTTATATCTCGATCTGTTTGTTCTTCAACCATTTCTTGAATTTGATATTTATTATCCATTAAAATTTCAAATACTAATAGCCATTGAGTTAAATTAAAAAAAATTATGCTTTAAAATAAGTGTAAAAAAAAAAAAAGGAACATACCTATTTTTTGGCGAGGGTTGGACAAGGGAAG
This sequence comes from Nepenthes mirabilis, assembly GCA_025585075.1. Lineage (NCBI taxonomy): Eukaryota > Viridiplantae > Streptophyta > Magnoliopsida > Caryophyllales > Nepenthaceae > Nepenthes > Nepenthes mirabilis. The sequence continues at coordinate 5,460 of JAODPA010056614.1, forward strand.
TAAAGATCAACTACATCAGTAGCAACAAATAATTTATATACATATGGTTATAATGCAGCCATTATATAGATATATTTATTTACATATTTTAAAAAATAGGGCAAAGCAGACTATTCTTAGTTCAACCACTTAACTGTTCTTCATTCCCAAATAATTTTGCAAGGTTCACGCACACACACTCTCACACTCACACACCCTGATGCACACACCACTACACCGCAGGGCACACACTGCAGGGCATACTCAGTAGGGCACACACCGTAGGGCACACACCGCAAGGCAGACACCGCAAAGCACACATTGCAGGGCACACTCAGTAGGGCACACACTGCAGGGTACACACTGCAAGGCACACATTGCAGGGCATACTCTCACAGTCCACCCACCTGGGCACACACGCGAGGTTTAATTTAACTGTTGTCTTAAGTATTAAGTTTATGTTTGCTATATCATTTCTGTCAACTAAAGCTAAGCATGAAGTGAAGAATAGTTGTCGTACACATTACAGATGAAACATCTAAGACTACTTACTCGAAACCAAGAAGCAACCCCCTCGATTGCTTCTTTATTTCACCTTATTTTCAACAATGGTAGTGGACGTAGTCAGAGGAAACACACTGCTGAGTGTATATGAGAAATCTCTCTAATCTATCTGCAATCCTTCAGAGTTAATAACAATGAATTGAATGGAAGGAGACAGAAGATACAAAGTTTATAGTTTATTTCAATGAAACATATTGCTCACAACAAGACAAAGTAGATTTGTGGACATACATAATGCAGACAATATTATTTGTATAAAAAATTTTATTATATATGGCAATATTGGCCAAAGATTTTTTGGTAATATAAACCACATCACAAAAATTTCTGGCAGTTGCTTTATGTTCAAGGATTGCAACCAAACACACGATATAAACTTAACCCTCTTCAAACAAGAAGAAACATCCAGTTTCTTAGTCAGACTGAAATTGGAAGCACCAGTAGTTTAGCACCTTCTACAACCTGTTAATATATAGTCAATTAATTTGTAATCAACCGGCATTATAATAATGAAAAATAAAATAGTAGCATATAATAAACACATACCTTACATAATTGTAATATTACACAATCACCACATCAATGACTCGTCTTCTTCACTACTAGACTTGTACACATCTTTAGATCCACTAACATAATTCATATCTACAATCTCTGGTTCAATATCAGCTCTAACTAAAGGTATCGTCATATCACTTAACTCTACCACATAATCCAAATTTGTTTCTAAAATTGGCTCATTACTACTTGTTAGAGATATTTGTCTAATTGGCATATTTTGTGACCATATATCCTATTGTGTAGATGTCGGGTTATGGGGAGTCGAGTTACAATATCAAATACATATCCGTTCTGTCCGTTCCGTCCTCCAGTCGCTCAAGCCCATCCGAAGCCTCCGCGCCCTCCGTGCGCCCGTTATACGCTCGAGCTCAAAATCCAGAATGGTCGCCGCTCGTTGTGCATTCGATACCCGCTCGAGCCCAAATTTCAGAATGGACCTTGCTCGGTGGGCACCGCCCCGCACTCGAGTGCTCGAGCGCATGCAGGGTTTCTCTGAAAACCCTCTGTCCGCCCGCCGCGCGCTCGAGCTTCCCTCGAGCAACGTGGCAACGGGCATGTTTTTAAACGTAAACCTTGAGTCCACTATAAATGCCCGGCTTATATTTTGGGAACCCTAAGAAGTCAGAAAGGATTCTGGAGAGTTTATTGTCGTGGCTCTTTTGAGAAGAAAGTTACTTATGCTCCATTGATATTACTTCTCTTAAGAAAATCTAAAGTTACAAGATTGATCTTCATGTTCAAATAAGTTTTCTTATCACCTTACATTAACTATTTAAACACTTCCTTCTAGCTTCGTTGGAGACGTCGGTGTGTTAAAGAAGGAGACTCGATCGTGTTTGGCAATTCAAGTGGCTAGAGAGGGAATATTGACGTGAAGACCAGAAGGTGTCCGGTTCCGTTGCCGCGGGCAAATCCAAAGAGTTCCTTGGTAGGGATCACGAGACGGGAGTAAGTCGGCTAGGTTAGCGCGTCGTTACCACTCGATCTGTAAGTTGATTTTCATAGTGTATTGCTTTGCTGGCCGTTGAAGCTCGGAGGGTTTTTCTCGATTACCCTGGGTATCGAGTTTTCCCTTCGTCACCAAAAATCGTGTCTTTTTACTACTATTTTATGCTCGGTTATATTTTACATATTTGTCCTTATCTCTAATATTTAGAAATAAATATTCTTTACGTGTATTGAATATTTACTTTTTATTGCTTCCGCTATATTTACGGGGTCGAAACTTGATCGTATATCTTAGGATAAAAAGTTCTTTTTCACTCCCACATATGTTTCGTAGATATTATTCATCTCTTCACCAACAGGAATATCATAAAAGTTACGTGGTATTGACCTAATAACAACTCGCTAATTCAAATTTGTATGGTCTATCACGTAATAAACTTGTTCAACTTGGCATGCTAAAACATAAGACTCATCAGTTTGTAAAAAGTGAATGATTTTTATTGTTGTAAGCCCATTTGATTCCTTCTTAATACATGTTTTCATATCATATATGTCATACCAATTATAACGAAAAAGTATTATCGTGTTTTTACCATTATACTCTAATTCAATAATCTATCTTAATAATCCAAAATAGTCCATTTCCCCACTATGCAAATCACCATTCACCACCACTCTACTATTTTGTGTTTTACGCTTTCTTACTCGATTTTGTGTGAAATCGGTATTCATTGACCACATATGATGAATAACAAGTCACTCTTCTAATTGGAGTTTGTGCCAAATATAAAAGATATATGCTTGCTCTTTCATCTTCTTTGTTCATCAATTCTATAATCTATTGAATACAATAAGTATTAAAAGGTATTAATAAGTATTACAATTTAGTAAGTATTAATAAATCGCATCAAACCATACAGAATGTATAAAAATTTCCTTACTCTGTATTCAAACCACTCTAACAAATCAACATTCTAATTTTGATTGATATTTTTATACTCCCTGTTCATCATCAAATATTGAAGTTCTTTATATTAATAGGTGGTGAATTGAAACACATATATACCATACTAATGATATTACTATATACCATAATAATAAAGTAACTTACTCTATAAAAGGCTGCACTTCCTTATAATTTTTTAAGATATATAGTTGAACTCTATTCAAATATTGAAAGCTCAACTCTTTAATACTTCTTTTGCCTAATGGTCTTCCAAATTTAGAAAACACAAATAACCCTGTATGTACTTCACCGCCGTCAAAATTTCTTTCTTTATGATTGAATCTTGTTTCTACCCTACTCAAATATCTAGAGCAAAACACAATACATTCTTCTCTAATAAGACATTCAGTTATAGAGCCTTCTAGACGAGCTTTATTACGTACATTTGATTTTCATTTAGGCATATACGTATAAATAAGGCTTTATTAGTTCAAATACCATAATCATTATATTCAAAATACATATGTTATAAATTTTAGCAATATCTCACCTTTTAAAAGGATACATCCAATGATATTGAACTGGTCCTATAACTTTTGCCTCACTTGTTAAATGAATAGGTAAAGTGTAACATGATATCAAAAAAAGATGGAGGAAAGATACGTTCCATTTTACAAAGGGTCAAAATAATATTTCATTTTAATTTTTTTAATGGATCCACTCGCAATATTTTTTTCACATAGCTGCTTAAAGAACACACCTAATTCAGCTAATGGCTCATATACTTTTGTAGGTAAGATATCACGAAATGTCGGTGCAATCAGATCTTGCATAAACACATGATAATAATAACTTTTCACCTCTGAAACTTTACCATCAACACAATTTACACATTGAGATAAATTGAAAGAGTAACCATCCGAAACTCTCAGATTTGTAAGAAACTTACAAACAACCATATTTTTTTTAATGTCAACGTATAGGCAGCTTTAGAAATTAAATATTTATCTTCGATTTCAATAGGATACAAGTCCTTTTGAATTCTCATATTCCTCAAATCCAGACGAGAATTCAAATTATCCTTTGTCTTCCCATCAATGCCTAATACTGTGCCTATGATTCTTTCGTAGATATTCTTTTCAATATGCACAATATCTAAATTATGACGAACCAAATTTTTGCTCCAATAAGGCAAGTTGAAAAAAATACTTTTCGTTTTTCAATTCTACTTGAGAGTATGTTTAGGTTGATTTCGTTTGGTACCGGCCTTCCCAAATATCATATTATCATATTCACTAAGTTGATCAAGGACATCATCCCCTGAAAATAGCTTGGGAGCATGTCGTATTTTTATAGTGCCATCAAAGGATTTTTTGTCAAATCTCCATTTATGATTGTCATCTAAGAATTTACGATGACATATATAACATAATTTATAACCATTTGATAATCTATAAGAAGAAGTATCAACATTACAACTAGGACAAGCAAATTTTTTTTTTGTACTCCAACCTGATAAATTTGTATAAACTGAAAAATCATTAATAGTCTACAATAATGATGCATGTAATTTAAAATTGTTTGAACTGAAGGCGTCACATGTTTCAACTCCAGCATATCATAATTCCATAAGCTCATCTATTAACGGTTCCAAAAATACATCAATATCATTTCCAGGAGCTTTTAGACTAGAAATTAATAATTACAGTATAAAGTATTCACTTTTTATGTACATCTATGGTGGAAGATTATATGAACTAATATCACTGGCCATATACTGTAAGATGTATTTAAGTTGTCAAAAGGATTAAATTTATCAGAAGCTAAGCCAAGCCTCACATTTCTTGAATCTAGTGCAAAATTTGGGTACATTTTATCAAAAGACTTCTAAACTTTTGAGTCAGCTGGATGTCTCAAAACTCCATCATTGGGACGTTTCTCCTTTTGCTATCGTATATGAGACGCTATTTTTGAAAGTATGTAAAACATTTGAAATTCAGGTATTAGTGAAAAATGACAAAGAATTTTATGCGAAACTTTTTTTCTTCATTATTATCAATTTTTCACCTCAAACACCCACAAATTGGACATTTTTGATATTTTTCGTATACATTTCGACAAAGGATATAATCATTTTTGTAAACATCAATCTTAACATAATCTAATCCTAAATCTTTTGTATATTTCTTTACTTCAAAAGAGTTATTTGAAAAGTTGCTGTCATGGAAGAATACTAGTTTCAATAAATTTAGTAGTATTGAGAAAGATTTATCACTCCAACCACTAATGCACTTCAAATGGAGAAGATGTACAATAAATTCCAATTTAATGAAACGATTACAACTCAAAAATAATTTTTGTTCAACATCTTTCATAAGTCTATAAAAATTTTCAGGCACTGCATTATTTTGATCAGTTTCATCACTTACATGGTCGACATCCTCACTGAAATCTATATTTTTAACATTTGTGGTATCATAGATCAAAGAAATAGTATCATCATATTCGAACTCACTATCTCCGCTTTCTTTCCCATCATCATCTCCCTCATCGCTAGTAGAGTCATTTTTTTCTTCTCCATAAAAAATCCATTGATTGTAATCCCTTAATGTTTCATATATGATTAAGTGGTTAAAAATTATTTCTCTGTCTTGAAAAAAAGATTGTTACAATTATTGTATGGGTAATGTATTTTATCCCAATTTCTAACTTTTAAAAATATAAAATTAAAAAAATCGATGGCTCCTTTTCTATACTTTGGCTTTCGTCTATCACTGACTGTCTTATAATTTATCCAACTCTTATCCATCCTAAAATGTAAATAAGAAAAAAGTTAGTGTTAATAAACCAATTATAGGTGAACCACGTTATAAAAAGGCAAGTA
>JAODPA010056625.1:0-11341 GCA_025585075.1 Nepenthes mirabilis
TATTTTTAACATTTATCAATTTTGTTGCGTCTTTGGATCCGAACTTCGAATAGATTCGGATAATCCTCTTGTCGTGGCTCCGGCCCCGTTCCCTGAGTTGGATCCTGTACAGCACTAAACAGAACAAGAGGTCAGCGTGTTCGGCGGGAATTTGTCCAACTGAAAACACTCCGACGCTCAAGTCAGTAAAACAGTATTCGCAAGAAAGAAATTGAAACTGAAAGAGAGAGAAAGAGAAAATGAATGTTTTTATCCAGATGTAAGAGAGACGTGAGGTCGTCTTGGATCTGGAGGATGGGAAGGTGGAAAACGGCCGTGAGGGCTCGCTTGTTGCCTTAGGGTTTTTTGGAGAAGGAATGTTGCAGAGAAGGTAGAATCACTGAGAATACTCGTTCGTATTGCAAAGTGCGTATGTGTCAAAGCGTGCCTTGGATGGTGAATTCAGGGCTTCTTTTGTAGTTGAGTGGAAGATCCTTCCTCTTTGGAAGGAGTGATTGCCTTCCTGATCTGCCGGCCGGCTTGCCTCCTCGAGGGGATGCCAGTTGCCAAGCTGGTCGTGATTGTTTCCTTGTGTGGCGGTCAACAACTTTTTAAATCGGGCGCTTTTCTTCCGTGTATGTTACCGTTAGAAAGTCTGGGTTGGCAAAGATTTGGAGAAAATCTGGCGCCTTCCTTGTATGGGAGGCGTCAATATTGCCAATGTCCTTTTTGGTGCCAGTTGAGATCGTGAAATATTTCTAGAAAGCCGTTGCTGGCCTTTTGATACTTTGTGGGCTTAAACGGATAGAGCCCGTTACTGTAGAAGGGTTTATTAGGGCCCAGCGTGTCGGACGCGGGCGGTCAACGTTAGAGTTGACCGCCTGCGTGCTTGTTGACCACCCTTGTAGAGGATTTCCATTGCCCGCCATCAGATGGGCCATGGGCCTGAGCAAGGCCCATTACCGTAGAAAAGCCCTTTTGGGTTTAATGTGTATAAGACGGACGGTCAATGTTTGAGTTGACCGCCTGCTTGTGAATTGGCCGCCCGGACAGTCAACGCCAACGTTGACCGTCTCGGGCCTTCCAGCTTTTGGGCCTGTTTTTCAATTGGGTCGTTAGAATGTTGACCACTATTTTGGGCCATCATTGACTTCTTTAGGGCCAGCCCACTTTTGGTATACCCATCAGTAGCCCCCCATACTGGTGGTCAGATTTCTTGCCTCCAATATATTCATGATGGGATGTCTCTTATCGTCTTCTTTGAGGACCTCATGAAGTCGCATGATAGGCGTGAATGAGAGTTTGACCGGAATTGTTGACCGTCTTGGTCAATTCCAGAGTACCAAAATTGTTGACCGTCCTGATCAATTTCGGAGTACCAGAATTATTGATCGTCCTGGTCAATTTTGAAGTACCAGAATTGTTGACCGTTCTGGTCATTTTCGGAGTGCCAGAATTGTTGACCGTCTTGGCCAATTCTGGGAGCGTCTTGCATGGCCACTAGCCGGTTTGCCTGACAAGGTGCGACACGTGTCTCCCTTTGATTGGGGGGTTATCCCGACCATTAATGCGCCGGAGATCCGCCTTTCCTAAGGCCAAGTAGGGAGGTGACACATGGCGATCCTGACGGCGTCCTTAATGAGGAGTTTCTGCGCCAGAGATCCGTCTTTTTGTAGGGTCAAGTGAGGAGGTGACGCGTGGCAGGACTGACAGCGTCCTTAATGAGGGATTTTTATGCTTGGCGCTTAAGTTTCCCTTCCGTATTTTGAAATCATTCACGCCTTCAAAACGTCGTCTTCTTCGTTCTCGTTTCTCAGACGAACTCTTCCAAAAGAAACCCTAACTTCCATTCAGTTATGGCTTCAGCCGCAGACTTTTCGTCCGTCTTGAGAGAAAACGATGTTAAGGCACTGTGTGTGAAATTTGATATTCCTAAGAAGACGGCCTAGAGAGTTCCGAGCAAGGACAACAAAGCCTTTTCCCCACCGGAGGGGTTCATCACCGTTTACGAGGCCCATCTGAGGAGCGGCCTCCGCTTGCCACTGCCGGAGGAGTTGGAATCCATCATGAAGGCTCTGCGAGTACCCATCGCCCAGCTTCACGCCAACGCCTTGAGGTATCTCTGCACCCTTTGTATTTTTGCCCGGAAGCTTGGCTAGAAGTTCAAGATGTCTAGCGTTAAGGTTGTATTTAAGTTGAACCCCGGGAATGAGTGGATATCGCTCACTCCCCGCACTGGAATAAAAATTAGTAAGGCCATTCACGATTCGCTGAAAAACTGAAAAAACCGGTTCTTCTTTGTGAAGGTGATGGAGGAGTGGCCCCTTGCGAGAAGTTGGGGCGTGATTCCGGAGTCGTGCTTTGGCACGCTGTCTCCGGCGGAGAGCGCCGTGTACGCATGGCTAACGAAGGCCATACGGGCTAACCCGGATGAGTTCAAGAGGGACTTCTTGGTTTCCCGGACGGAATCCAAGAAGGTCAATTGAGGGCCGCCATCACCGGTTCGGAAGCCACGCCCTTCGGTCAGGATGATGAATTCTGAGGAATCAAGGGGTGTGATCATCCGCCCCCGACGCACGGAGGAGGTAACTGAGAGGGCAACTGGGACACCCTCCTCGTCTTCGTCCCAGATTGACTATGTGGCTGCCGAAATCTGTGGCAGATCCGACAGTACTGTTGGAGCGGCGAAGTTTATTGAAGACAGGCCGGCGGAGGCTGGAGGAGTCATCCTGGCTAAGCCGGCAACGAGGGTGGTCCCAGGCGCTGCCTGGATGGATTCTGCGGAGGAGCCGGCTCACGACATGGCTGAGGGCTCGCGAGTCTTTATTGTGGAGCTGTCGACGAGAGTTGGTCCTTCAACAGCCACTTCAGGGGCAGCCAGGGGGAAGTGGCCTCCTGCAGCCGCCCCAGAGGCTGCTAGGGAGGAGTCCGTCGTTGTTGATGATGATGAGTTTTTGGACCGCATTTTGGATGAGGCAACGGCGTGCTTGGCTCGAGAGGATGCTCCTGACTCGTCATCTCCTGGTCCACCGCCAACCGGTCCACCGCCAGCTGGGCCAGGTCTGGAGTCCAGGCCTGCGAGGCCCCGGAGGAAGACTTACGAGGTATGATTTTTGTAATAGCCTCCTTGCACTTTTTCCTTCCTCGTATTTATGACTTATATTTTGCTTTTGTCTTGTGCTGTCAAGGAGGTTGATCTCAGCTATCTCCCGAAAAGTGGAGCAACGTGATCGCATTATTGCGGACCGGGAGGCTGAGATCGCCTGGCTGGAGGCCAAGCTGGCCGCCTCAGGAGGGGAGCTCGATGAGCAGACCGCTGCTCTTGAGGTGGTCATGGCGGGCATGGAGGCAGAGAATGCTGAGTTGAAGGCCGAGGTTGCTTGCTTGAAAGAGGAGGTGGATCGACTTAAGGCGAGCCATAAACGCCTTGCCGACAGAGCCGCAGCCTCAGAGAACGAGTTGGCCACTCGGATGAGCCCCCATGAGATCGGAGACGCACTGCACGCCCGGCTGTTGGAGGGACTCAACATTGGACGGCGCGTTGTACGGTTAGTCGATCCTGACTTCCCAGTGAAGTTTATCAATCAGAGAAACCGCGCAGTACAACGTAAGGAAGATTTGGAGGAAGAGCCCCGAGACAGCTAGGGTGGTCTGCCGCCCCTGAAGCCTTTTGTAATTCTTTTGCGCTTTTGGTTCTAGTGTAAATTGTAATACACTTTATAAGCAACAAAATGGAAATTCTTTTCGGTTTGGTGTCCGTTGTCTTTATTACTTTTTGTGTTTGTGTGGATCACCGCATTGGGCAGCCAACCTGGTTGGCCGGCGACTGGTGTTTGGTTGCCTAAGGAGTTAAGTCCCTAGGCTTGGCAGGCGGTTGCGTTAACCAGCCTTACGGTGCTGTCCAAGTGGTAACTTGGGCAGTCGGCGTTGGAGAAGGAACGCTTCCACCATTGTTCGATCACGCTACCCTTTCGTTGAGAAGGTTAGTGCGTGGGGCAGTCAACCTGGTTGGCTGGCTGCCTAAGGAATAAGATCCTTAAGTTAGGTAGGCGGTTGTGTTATCCAGCCTGACGGCGCCGTGCAAGTGATGGCTTGGGCAGCCAATGTTGGAGAAGAAATGTTTCTCCCTTCGATCGTCGTTGACTGACGTTGCTGCTCCCCGAGAGGAGGTCGTCGCGTGTGCCATATTTGCCCCCTAAGGTTTTTAGACCGCTATCGGGCCACTTGGATGACCAAGGTTTAGTACGACCGCTATTGGGCCGCTCGGATGACCGAGGTTTCAGACCGCTCATGGGCCACTTGGATGACCAAGGTTTCAGACCGCTCATGGGCCACCTGGATGACCAGGGTTTCAGACCGCTCATGGGCCACCTAGATGACTAGGGTTTAAGACCGCTTATGGGCCACCTGGATGACCAGGGTTTCAGACCGCTCATGGGCCACCTAGATGACTAGGGTTTAAGACCGCTTATGGGCCACCTGGATGACCAGGGTTTCAGACCACTTCTGGGCCACCTAGATGACTAGGGTTTAACGAGAGGGTGAAGACCCTCCCGACTTAGGGGCAGTCTAGGTCGGGTAAACCTGCAAGGCAAACGCAGTTCATATATGCACACAAAGCCTAGGATTCTATATGCTAAGTAAACTCCTCATTTTACCAAATTAAAACAACCATGCAAATGAATGCACGCAAGTGGGTAAGTGCGTACCTGGGTTCCCTACTGGAAGTAGCGTTTAAGGTGTGTTGCGTTCCACGTTCGTAGGATCAACTTTTCGTCCTGATTTCGGAGTTTGTATACTCCATTTCGTAGGACGGCGGAGACAAGGAAAGGTCCCTCCCAGTTGGGAGAGAGCTTGTTGCGGCCGGCCAGCTTGCCTGTGGCCTCGACGCCTCGTAGAACCTAGTCCCCAACGTTGAATTATCGGGCTTTCACCTTTTTATTATAGTATCGGGCAACTCGGTGTTGGTACGCTGCTGTCCGTATTCTGGCGGCGTCGCGGGCTTCCTCTAGCAAGTCTAAGTGTTCCCTGATTTTCTCGGAGTTGGTCTGTGGGTCGAAAGACTCCACCCTGAGACTCGGAAGCCCGATTTCGACCGAAATCACCGCTTCAGTCCCGTAACAGAGGCTAAAGGGTGTCTCGTACGTTGGTTCCTTCGGTATTTTCCGATAAGACCAGAGGACGGATGAGAGCTCGTCAGCCCAGGAGCCTCCGGCGTCTTCCAGTTTGGTCTTTAACCCGTGGAGTAGCGTACGGTTAGTGACCTCCATCTACCCGTTGGCTTGGGGGTATGCCACCAAAGTGTGGACCAACTTGATACCAAGGCTAGCACAATACTTGGTGAAGCGTTGTCCCAAAAATTGGGTCCCGTTGTCGGTCACTACGACCTCTGGGACGCCGAACCTGCAGACAATGCCTTGGCGAAGAAGTTCTAGTGCATTGTACTCTGTGATTTTTGCTAGCGGGACTCCCTCGACCCACTTGGTGAAGTAGTCGATGCCCGCGATGATAAACTTCCTCTGCCCCTTGGCAATCGAAAATGGGCCGAGAATATCGAGCCCCATTGCGCGAAGGGCCATGGAGCCTGAAGCGACTCCAGGTCAGCGGACGGCTGGTGGTGAAGGTTACCGTGAAGTTGGCAGCTTTCACATTTCTTTACAAACACTAGCGCGTCCTTTCTTATTGATGGCCAATAATAGCCCTGCCGCATGATCTTAAAAGCAAGGTTTTTGCCGCCTTCGTGTGATCCACAGATCCCGAGGTGAACCTCGCTCAGCGCGTAGTCTGCCTCCTCGGGGGATAGACAGCGGAGGTATGGAGTCGAGTATACGCAGCGATACAGCCGCCCATCGACTACCGTGTACCAGCTGGCTGTCTTTTTAATTCGCTTGGCCTCCTCGGCATCCTCTGGAAGTGATCCGTCAGCCAAGTATCTAAGGTACGATGTTATCCAGTTTTTCGTCTCGAAAATCTGCATCGCCTCCTGTTTTTCTATGCTGGGAGCATTCAAGATCTCCCTCATGTCCCTCGAGTACTGTTCTCAGTTTTTGGCAGCGGTGGCTCTAGCCAACCGATCTGTCTTCCAGTTTTCAGTTCGAGGAATGTGAACCAGGGTTAGTTTGTCGAAGCCCTCATGTCCCTCATGTCGTAGGATCTGTCTTCCTCGGCTAAGGAAGGATTGTTACCCTCGAAGCCCCTGTTAACCTGGTTGACGATTAGTTCGAAGTCACTGTAAACTGTCAACCTCTTGGCAGAGCACTCCTTTGCTAATCGTAAGCCGGCTAGTAGGGCTTCGTACTCGGCGACGTTGTTGGTCGCCGGGAAGTCCAGTTTGAGGAAATACTTAACCTCAAATCTGTCAGGGGTCGTAAGGACCACTCCTGCTCCGCTGCCACCGCCCGTGGACGATCCGTCCACGTGGAGTGTCCATTCTGGAGCTTCGTCTGGCTGCTCCGCATTTTCTACGGGCTGGTCCTCGTGAATCGGCGTCGTGGTCTCGACAATGAAGTCAGCCAGAGCCTGCGCTTTTATGGTAGGTCTGGGTTTGAATTCGATGTCAAACTCACCCAACTCGATAGCCCACTTTACCAGCCGTCCTGAAACGTCTGATTTCTGGAGTATGCCTTTCAGCGACTGGTCACTGATGACCACTATGCGATGCGCTTGAAAGTATGGCCTCAATTTTCGCGCTGCGAAGATGAGTACTAGGGCCATTTTTTCAGTGCGTGGATAGCGCGTTTCTGGACCGGTTAGTGTCTTGCTCACATAGTAAACCGGCTGCTGGATATCGAATTCTTCGTGCACTAGGACGGAGCTGAGGGACACTTCTGGTACAGCCAGGTAAAGGTACAGCTCCTCTTCGCCGTTTGGTGATGCTAGCAATGGTGGGCTGGCCAGATACTGCTTCAATTCATTGAAGGCTGTCTGACAGTCAGCCGTCCACTTGAATCCGTTGGATTTTGTCCCTCTCAGGGCTTTAAAGAAGGGCTGGTACTTATTGCCGGAGTTCGCGAGGAAGCGGGACAAAGCTGCCAGCCGTCCAGTCAATCGCTGGACGTCCTTGACGCTCCGCGGGAGAGCCATGTCAGCGAGGGCCTTGATCTTTTCTGGGTTTGCCTCGATCTCCCTCTGGGAGATGATGAAGCCCAAGAACTTTCCGGAGGCCACCCCGAAGACACACTTGACTAGATTTAGTTTCATTCGGTGCTGGCGGAGCACCTCAAATTACTCTTCCAGGTCACATATGTGGTCGCCAGTGACTCTGTTCTTGACGAGCATGTCGTCGACGTAGACCTCCATGTTGGACCAATCTGTTTTTTGAACATCTTATTGACCAGTCGCTGGTACGTCGCTCCTGCGTTTTTCAGTTTGAAGGGCATCACTTTGTAGCAGTAGGTCCCCTTGTCCGTCATGAAAGATTTATGCTTTTCGTCCTCCGGACTCATTCGAATCTGGTTTTAACCCGAGTAGGCGTCCATGAAGTTGAGCAGCTCATGTCCAGCCGTAGAGTTAACCAGTAGGTCAATCATGGGTAAGGAAAAGCTACCTTTTGGGCAGGCCTTATTGACGTCAGTAAAATCGACGCATATCCGTCATTTTCCATTGCTCTTTTTACCCAGGATGACGTTTGAAAGCCAATCTGGGTGTTGGACTTCTCTAATAAATCCAACATCCAGTAGCTTTTTCACATCCTCTCGAATGGCGATCAGCTTCTCTGTGGAGTGGTTTCTCCGCTTTTGTCTAACCGGCTTCTGGTCAGGATCGAGGCCCAACTTGTGGACCATTATCTCAGCCAAAATTCGGGCATGTCTGCGGGAGTCCATGCGAATATATTGGCATTCCGTTGCAGGAACGCAATCAGTTCAGCGCGCAGTGTGCCGGTGAGTGAGCCTCTGATCTGTACACACTTCTCCAGTTCCTTTGGGTTCAGTGGGATTAGATCTGTGGTTTCACCAGACTGTGCTTGCTGTAAGGTGGTCTCATCTCGATGATCGAGCTCTCCCACCATGCCAAGACCGTCGCTAGGGGCAATCTGGGACATATAGCATGTCCGCCCGATTATTTGGTCGCCTAGCACTTCTCCCACACCGTAAGGTGTCAGAAACTTTATTTTGAGGTGTGGAATTGAGGTGACCGTCCCAAACGCTGTTAGGCACGGCCTGCCTAGTATCGCATTGTAAACGGAGGGCAGGTCAACCACTAGAAAGGTAAGCATGCGACTTGCTGTCTTTGGATACATGCTCAGAGTAACTTCTAATTGAACAGTCCCTTGAACGGGCACTGGTTCGTTGTCAAGGCCGTATAATGGGCCCTCGGCCGGTTTTAATTGATTCTTTTTAAAGCCTAACTTAAAGAAGGTATCCAAGTAAAGTAAATCTTTAGAACTTTCATTATCGATAAAGACTCATTTCAACTGGTAGTCCGAACTGTCATCTGAAACGAGTGCTGATATGACAAGGGGGTCAGCATGGGGGGACATTACATGAGTCAAGTCATTATCACTGAAGCTAATCGTATTATCTACTATGCGCTGCTTCTTCATCCCAGTCTACTGCTCATTGCTGTCCGCCAGGCTCTTGGCGGGTCGGGTGGTGACCATGTTAACCACCCCCGCCGCAATCCTGTTCCGTGGAGGAGTCTGCTCCTGGCCCTCTTCATCAGCTACTCCTAAGCTCTGTCCCGAGCCCCTAACAAACTTCGTGAGGTGGCCCCTGCGAATCAGATCTTCGATCTCCCTCTGCAGCGTCTTGTAATCCTCAGTCGAATGGCCAGCAGAACGATGGAAGTCGCAATACTTCAACTGGTTTCCAGAGTCTTTTTTCAGCGGTTTGGGCCATTTCAGAAACTTTTTCCCACGGATCTGCATAAGGACGTTGGCGCATGTGTCTGTCAGAGGTGTGAAACATGTGGGTTCGTAGTCTCTGCGTTCTGGGGGCCCAGTCCGGCGCTGCTTCTGGCGGGAGTGTTCTCCGCCGCTGTACTTTCTCTTCCACTCACCAGGGATTGGCCGAGGCTGATCGCCCGCTCTGGGAATTTTGCCTCGTTGGCCTCATCCGCTGCAGCGTAGGCCCTGGTGATGGATTCCGCCTCGCGAAAGGTTTGTGGATTTTTGTTGGCAAGATGCTTGAAAAAGTCTCCGTAAGTCAGTGCTGAGATGAAGTTGGGCAACTTCATCTCCTCAGTAATCCTGGGGATCCTTCGAGCCTCTACCACGAAACGATCCAGGAAACGCCGTGGGTTCTCTCCCGGTTTTTGCTTTATTTGGGAGAGATGCCATGGCTATTTTTATTCCCGTCGGCTCGAGACGTACTGAGTTAGGAAGAGATCCGTGAGCTCACGGAAACTACCGACAGTGCCTGAAGGGAGATGGTGAAACCAGATTTTGGCGTCTCCCTTCACGGTGAGTGGGAAGCAGCGGCACATTGGCGAGTCTTCTAGCCGTTGTAGACTTAGAAGGGTGCGGAAGTGGTCCAAGTGGTCAACCGGATCACTGCCCCCATCGTATAAGTCAATGGACGGCATCTTGAACTTTGACGGCAGTGGACGGCTCAGGATCTCCGGAGTGAAAGGAGATCGGTCCAAGTCGATGGCGTGTTCCTCAACCTGGAACACGCAGTTCCAGATCTTGTCCACTCGCAGATTGGCGCGAGTGACGTTTGCTGATCGTTTGGAGTTGAGGTAATCCCTTAACTCCGTCTTGTCCCTGGCGGGTTCAGTAGCCTGTCGGCTGTTGCTTCCAATGGATCTGGCAGTCCTGGAGGCTCGCTCCTGGACTGTGTGGTGGTCTTCTGTCCGAGAGTATCGGAGATTTCTTCTTTTTGGGCACTATGGCGGAGACGTACTCCAGGAGCGTTTTATAGGCCTGTTCTGGCCAGGAACGCGGGGGGACGCTGGAGCCAGATTGTCTCCGATTTTCGTTGGCCTTTGGACCGACTTCTTCTTCCTTTGGCCACCCCTTTTGGTGGCAGGTGCGGGAATGGCTACTGGTAGAGCCGCTTGTTGTCGCTGCTCATTCTGCGTGCAAAGTAACTGGAGCAGGCGATTGTTGGCCTGCATATGCTCCACCAGTTATTGAAAATAATGCGGTGGAACTCTGCCTGCGGCCCCGTTGACCATGGCACCAGTAGCGTGGTCCTGGCCGGGGTTAGCAGCATCTCTAGCAGGGTCACTAGCTTGGGCTCTCGTGTTCACCATTGCAGAATCAGAAGGTGATAGAGAGAAAGTCTGTGCAAATTTTGTGGAAGGCTTTTAGTAAGCACTTCCCACAGACAGTGCCAATGATACTTCTCTGGATCCGAACTTCGAACAGATTTGGATGATTCTCTTGTCGTGGCTCCGACCCTATTTCCTGAGTTGGATCCTGCACACCACTAAACAGAACAAGAGGTTAGCGTGTTCGGCAGAAATTTATCCCACCGAAAATACTCTGACGCTCAAGTCAGTAAAACAGTCTTCGCAAGAAAGAAACTGAAACTGAAAGAGAGAGAAAGAGAAAAGGAGTGTTTTTATCCAGATGTAAGAGAGACATGAGGTCTTCTTGGATCTGGAGGATGGGAAGGTGGAAAACGGCCGTGAGGGCTCGCTTGTTGCCTTAGGGTTTTTTGGAGAAGGAATGTTGCAGAGAAGGCAGAATCACTGAGAATACTCGTTCGTATTGCAAAGTGCGTATGTGTCAAAGCGTGCCCTGGATGGTGAATCTAGGGCTTCTTTTGTAGCTGAGTGGACGATCCTTCCTCTTTGGAAGGAGTGTTTGCCTTCCTGATCTGCCCGCCGGCTTGCTTCCTGGAGCGGATGCCAGTTGCTAAGCTGGTCGTGATTGTTTCCTTGTGTGGCGGTCAACAGCTTTCCAAACCGGGCGCTTTCCTTCCGTGCATGTTACAGTTGGAAAGTTTGGGTTGGCAAAGATTTGGAGAAACTCTGACGCCTTCCTTGTATGGGAGGCGTCAAAATTGCCAATGTCCTTTTTGGTGCCAGTTGAGATCGTGAAATATTCCTGAAAAGCCGTTGCTGGCCTTTTGATGCTTTGTGGGCTTAAACAGATCGAGCCCGTTACTGTAGAAGGGCTTATTAGGGCCCAACGTGCCAGACGCGGGCGGTCAACGTTCGAGTTGACCGCCTGCGTGCTTGTTGGCCGCCCTTGTAGAGGATTTCCGTCGCCCGCCATCAGATGGGCCATGGGCCTGAGCAAGGCCCATTACCGTAGAAAGGCCCTTTTGGGTTTAATGTGTGTAAGGCGGATAGTCAACGTTTGAGTTGACCGCCTGCTTGTGAATTGGCCGCCCGGACGGTCAACGCCAACGTTGACCGTCTTGGACCTTCCAGCTTTTGGGCATGTTTTCCAATTAGGCCATTAGAATATTGA
>JAODPA010056636.1:0-11340 GCA_025585075.1 Nepenthes mirabilis
AAGATATATTTTTATATTTAAAAGTGATGGGTATACTATAATATGGGCTGACTCACGGTCAAAGAAGGCCCAAATAGCCTGTTGGACGATCAACTCAAATAACGACCCAACATGAGGCAAATGCCTAAATTCTGAAAGGCCCAAAACGGTCAACGCTGGCGTTGACCATCGAGACGCCAGCAGGCGGCCAACTCGGGTATAGACTGTCAACTCGAGCGTTGACCAGATATACTGTAGCAGTAGGCCCAAAAAAGGGTTAAACCTGCTACGGCCAATGTCTAAATTGGCAAGAGAACTGGTGCACAAAAAGCAATGGTCCTTTCATAATCACATGCTTTCCTAAAAGCAGATCTTCTCCAAAAAGGCGGCAATGAACTCAACGCCAATAAAACGGTCACAAAAGCATGAAAGAGATGAGGTGATTTGGATATCCGTTGCACTGTTCAGAAGAAAAATGATCCATCAAATCACACCTATCAAACCCACCAACTCAGAAAAGGCTGCCATTGCCAGTCCAGAAGAACGTGCCACATTGCCCAGAGAAGGTAGCTCTACTGCTATCCATATAAGCTTGAGGTCTTCGTTCTGAAAGACACACCTATACTCACAGACATACACGAACACGCACGCTTACACAGAAACAGAAACTCTCTAACTCACTCTCTAACTTGTCTTCCAGAGAACATTCAGAACAAACTTCCTGAAAGACTTTCTATAGTCTAAGTCATGAACGTTCACAGAGCCTGAACAAAGACTCTTCTTCTCTTTCTGTTTACACAAGCGTTCATCCTCCAATCCCACCAAAGGCCTCCAGATTCCAGAAGACCTTTCCAGCTTTCTGAGAATCGTTCCCTAAAGTTTTCACGCTTTCAGAACGGCGCTTCCACACGCTCTCTGTGAGCAGGGAGTGAGAACTCACATTCTCAATGGGCCAACACTCCCGACTATCCTACCCTCCCTCTCTCTTTTGCTTATCAGTTTATCTTCCTTGATTTGAAGGCTTTTTACTGACTTGAGCGTCGGAGTATTTTTAGTGGGATAACCTCCCACCGACACACTGACCTCTTGTTCACTTTAATGGTGTGCAGGATTTAGACTTAGTGAACGAAGTCGGGTCAAGCTATCCAGAAGAATCCGAATCTGTTCGAAGTCGGATCCAAGTATGTATCATTGGCGCCGTCTGTGGGAAGCGCTTACGAAAAGCCAACCACAATTCTACACCGTGCTCTCTTTTCACCTCCTGATTCATCTGCAATGGTGAACACCAGAGCCCAAGTTAGTGATCCCGTTAGAGACGTCACTTCTCCTGACCAGGACCACGCTGCTGGTACCTTGGTCAATGAGACAACAGGTGGAGTGCCAGCGCCTTACTTTCAACAACTAATGGAGCAAATGCAGACCAACAACTGTCTGCTCAAAATATTTTGCTCTCGACAAGAGCAGCTACATCAGGCGACTCCACCAGCAGCCATCCCTGTGCCGGCCACCAAAAAAGGTGGTCAGAGGAAAAAGAAGCCAGCTAGAAGGCCCGAGAGACCCACAAATAATCCGGTCCCAGCCTCCTCACGCGCTCCAGGCCAGAACAGACTCGAAGAACTCTCTAGGAGTACAACTTCACGAGAAAGTTCGGAGAGAAGAAATCCCCGATACTCTCGGGTAGAAGATGGAAACGCAATGCAGAAGCGAGCCTTTAGGACTGCCAGGTCCGCTAGAGGTAGTAGCTAGCCGGCTACTGGACACTCCAGGGGTAAGACAGAGTTGAGAGCTTACCTCAACTCAAAGAGATCCGCCAACGCCGCTCGCACATATCCTCGAGTGGATAAGATTTGGAACCGCGTGTTCCAAGATGAGGAGTGCGCCAATGATCCTGAAAGATCTCCTTTCACAGTAGAGATCCTAAACCGTCCACTGCCCACCAAGTTCAAGATGCCTTTCCTTGACTCATACGATGGGAGTAGTGATCCAGTTGACCATCTGGATCACTTCCGCACCCATCTGAGTTTACAAGGATTGGAAGACTCAATGATGTACTGTTCTTTCTTGCTCACACTGAAGGGAGATGCCCGCATCTGGTTCCATCACCTTCCTTCAGGCGCCATCAGCAGCTTCCGGGAGCTCACAGATCTCTTCCTATCTCAGTACGCCTCGAGCTGATGGGAAGAGAACTAACCGTGGCACCTCTCCCACATCAAGTAAAAGCCGGGAGAAAACCCACAGCGATTCCTAGACTGCTTTGTGGCAGAGGCCAAGCAGATTCTCTGAATCACGAAGGAGATGAAATTGGACAATTTTATCTCCGCGCTGACCTACGATGACTTCTTTAAGCACCTGGCCCACAAGAATCTCCAAACCTTCCAGGAGGCGGAGTCCATTACCTTGGCCAATGCCGCGGCAGAAGAGGCCAATAAGGCAAAAAACCTAGAGTGGGCAGATCAGCCTTGATCATTCCCTGGAGAGGGAAAAAGAAAATATGGCGGCAGTGATCACTCCCATTGGAAGCAGCACAGGGCTGGGCCGTCGGAATGTAGAGACTACGGGCCCACCAACTTTAAACCTCTGACGGACACGCATTCAAATGTCCTCATGCAGATCCGCGGAGAAAAGTTCCTGAAGTAGCCAAAATCACTGAAGAAGGACTCTGGGAACCTGTCAAAGTACTGTGACTTCCACCGCTCCACTGGGCACTCTACTGAGGATTGCAAGACGCTGCAGAAGGAGATCGAGGAGCTGATTCACAGATGCCACCTCACCAAATTCGTCAAGAGCCCCAGGCAGAGCTCTGGAGCAGCTGGTGGAGAAAGGCAGGAGTAGTCTCCTCCCCGAAACTGGGTTGCAGTAGGAGTGGTTAATATAATTACCACCCGACCTGCCAAAAATCGAGTCGACAACGAGGAGCAGTAGATTGGAAGGAAGAAACAATGCACGGCGGACAACACCATTAGCTTCAATGATAATGATTTGACTCATGTAATATCCTCCCATGCTGATCCCCTCGTTGTATCCGCACTTATTTCGGACGGTAGTGTCGACTACCAGCTGAAACGAGTGTTCATCGATAATGAAAGTTTAAAGGATTTGCTTTACTTGGATGCGTTCTTCAAACTAGGCTTCAAAAAGAACCAATCAAAACCTGTCGAAGGCCCATTGTATGGCCTTGACAACGAGCCTGTACCTATCCAAAGAACCATCCAACTGGATGTCACCTTGGGTACGTATCCGAAAACAGTAAGCAAAACACTCACCTTCTTGGTGGTCGATTTACCCTCTATGTATAACACAATACTGGTCAGACTTTGCATGACAGCGTTCGGGGTGGTCACCTCAATTTCACACCTCAAGATAAAATTCCCAACGCCTTACGGTGTGGGAGAGGTGTTAGGTGACCAGGTTACTGGATGGACCTGCTACATGTCTCAGGTCGCCCCTAGCGGCAGCACTAGAATAATTGTAAAACTCGACCATCAAGATAAGACAACCCTTCAGCAAGCGTAGTCCGGTGAAGTCACGGATCTAGTCCCACTGGACCCGAAAAATCCGAAAAGGTGTGTACAGATCGGCGGCTTACTCACCGGAGCACTGTGCGATGAGTTGATCGCGTTCCTGCAATGGAACGCTGACATCTTCGCATGGACTCTAGTAGACATGCCTGGGATTCCGGCGGAGGTGATGGTCCACAAGTTGGGGCTTGATCCTAACCAGAAGCTCGTCAGGTAAAAGCGGAGACACCACTCCTAGAAAAACTTATCGCCATCAGAGAGGAGGTGAAGAAGTTGCTGGACGCAGGTTTCATTAGAGAAGTCCACTACCCGGATTGGCTCCCTTACGTCATCCTGATGAAGAAAAACAACGGAAAATAACGGATGTGCGTTGATTTTACCGACGTTAACAAAGCCTGCCCAAAGGAAAGCTTTTCCTTACCCAGAATCGACTTGCTGGTTGACTCGACAGCCGGACATGAGCTGTTAAGCTTCATGGACTCCTATTTGGGTTAAGACCAGATTCGGATGAGTCCAAAGGACAATGAGCACACCTCGTTGATGACTCATCAGAGCACCTACTGCTACAAAGTGATGCCGTTCAGACTAAAAAATGTTGGAGCAACCTATTAACGACTAGTCAATAAGAAATTCGAAAAACAGATAGGTCGCAACATGGAGGTCTACGTCAACAACATGCTCGTCAAGTGCAAGGTCACCGGCGACCATATCTGCGACCTAGTAGAGTCGTTTGAGGTGCTCCGTGAGTATCACATGAAGCTGAACACGTCTAAGTGTGTCTTCGGATTAGCCTCCGATAAATTCTTATGTTTCATCGTCTCCCAACGGGGGATTGAGGCAAACCCTGAGAAGATCAGGGCTCTCGCAGACATGGCTCCACCGCGGAGCGTACAGGACGTCCAGCGATTGACTGGACGGCTAGCAGCACTGTCCTGCTTCCTCGCGAAGTCTAGCGAGAAGTACCAACCCTTCTTCAAGGCTCTTAAAGGAACAAAATCCAACGGGTTTCAATGGACGGCAAACTACCAGACAGCTTTCGATGAACTAAAACGGTATCTGGCCAGCTCGTCGTTGCTAATATCACCCAAGGGCGGAGAAGAGCCATACCTTTACCTGGCAGTGTCGGAGGCGTCCCCCAGTTCTGTCCTCATACGCCAGGACTCCGACACTCAACGGTTGGCCTACTACGTAAGTAAAACATTGACTGGCCCAGAGACTCGCTACTCATGCGTAGAAAAACTTGCCTTGGCACTTATATTCTCTGCACGGAAATTAAGGCCCTACTTTCAGGTGCACCGTGTAGTTGTCCTTACTGACCAACCTCTAAAAAGTATACTCCAGAAACCCGATATTTCTGGACGGTTGGTAAAATGGGCTATTGAGTTGGGCGAGTTCGACATCGAATTCCGGCCCAGACCTGCTGTGAAGGTGCAGGCTCTGGCCGACTTCATTGTAGAAACTGCGACCTCAATTCTCGAGGAGCAGCCCGCAGAAAGCGCGGAACTGCTTGATAAAGTTCCAGAATGGATACTCCACGTGGACAATTCGTCTACGGACACTGGCAGTGGCGCTGGAGTAGTCCTCACGACCCCCGATGGGTTTGAGGTGAAATACTCCCTCAGACTCAATTTTTGGACAACCAATAACGTTGCCGAGTATGATACTCTGTTAGCCGGATTACGGTTACCCAAGGAATGCTCTGCCAAGAGATTGTCAGTCTACAGCAACTCTAAACTAATCGTTAACCAGGTTAACGAAAATTTTGAGGTAAACAACCCTCACCTGACCAGGTACTTTGCAAAGGCAAGGGAGACCGCCCAGGATTTTGACAAACTAACCCTGGTTCATGTTCCCAGAACTGAAAACTGGAAGGCGGACTAGCTGGCTAGAGCCGCTACAACTGAAAATTCAGAATAGTACTCAAGGGACATGAGGGAGATCCTGAATGCTCCCAGCATAGAGAAATAGGAGGCAATACAGATTTTCAAAACGGAAAATTGGATGACGCCTTACCTTAGTTATCTGGCTAATGGATGGTTGCCAGAGGATGCAGAGAAGGCTAAACGAATCAAAAAGACGGCCGGCTGGTACGCCGTAGTTGACGAACGACTATATCGCCGTGGTTACTCAACCCCATACCTCCGGTGCCTAACTCTCGAAGAGACTGACTATGCTCTAGGCAAAGTCCACCTCGGGATTTACAGATCGCATATTGGTGGAAAAAAAATTAACCTTCAAGATCATGCGGTAGGGCTACTACTGGCCCTTGATGAAAAAGACACACTTGAGTTTGTGAAGAAATGTGAAAGCTGTCAACTTCACAGTAACCTTTACTGCCAGCCATCCGCAGACCTGAAGACACTTCCGGCCCCTTAGCCCTTCAGGTAATGGGGGCTCGATATTCTCAACCCGTTTCCTATTGCCACGGGGTAAAGGAAATTTGTCATCGTGGGCATCAAGTACTTCACCAAGTGGGTCGAGGCCATCCCATTGGCAAAGATTACGGGGCACAATGCCCTGGAATTCCTTTGCCAGAACATCATCTATAGATTCGGCGTCCCTGAGGTTGTCGTGACCGATAACAGGACCCAATTCTTGGAAAAGCGCTTCACCAAGTATTACACCAACCTTGGCATTAAGCTGGTCCACACTTTGGTGGCATACCCCCAAGCGAATGGACAGGTAGAGGTCACGAACCGAATGCTACTCCACGAGTTAAAAACTAAGTTGGAGGACAAAGGGGGCTCCTGAGTAGACGAGCTCCCCTCCGTTCTCTTGTCTTACCGGATAACCCCAAAGAAACCAATGCGCGAGACGCTATTCATCCTCTATTACGAGACTGAAGCGGTGATCCCGGTCAAAATCGGGCTCCGAAGTCTTTGGGTGGAATCCTTCGACCCATAGTGTAACCTCCAAAAAATCAGGGTGCACCTAGACTTGTTAGAGGAAGCCCGCGACGCCATCAGAGTGTAGACAGCGGCCTACCAACATCAAATTGCCTGATACTATAACGAAAAGGTCAAGGCGCGATGATTCGATGTTGGAAACCTAGTCCTATGAGGCGTTGAGGCCACAGGCAAGTTGGCCGGTCAGAACAAGCTCTCTCTTAATTGGGAATGGCCTTTTCTCGTCTCCGTCGTCCTGCGAAATAGAGCCTACAAACTCCGGAGCCAGGACGAGAAGTTGGTTCTGCGAATGTGGAATGCAATCCACCCCAGACGCTACTTCCGATGAAGGGCACAGGTGCGTATTTGCATTATTGTGTGTTCGCTGGTTATTTTAATTCGCCAAAATAAATATTTTCTTAGCACGCTGCCTTCCCTTCCTGTGTGCATACATATATATATATATATATTTACTTTGCAGGTTGTCCGATCTAGACTGTCCCTAAGTTGGGAGGGTCCTCACCCTCTCATTAATACCTGTGTGCATACATATATATATATATATATATTTACTTTGCAGGTTGTCCGATCTAGACTGTCCCTAAGTTGGGAGGGTCCTCACCCTCTCATTAATAAACCCTGGTCATCCAGGCGGTCCATAAGTGGTCAAACATTAACCTCGATCATCCAAGCGGCCCATTAGCGGTCGTATTTAAACCATGGTCATCCAGGTAGCCCGTAAGCAGTTTAGTTGAACCTCGGTCATCCGGGCAGCCCGTTGGGAGTCGTATTAAACCCTGATCATCCAGGCGGCCCATATACGGTCGAGT
The DNA here is from genome assembly GCA_025585075.1 of Nepenthes mirabilis. Taxonomy (NCBI): domain Eukaryota; kingdom Viridiplantae; phylum Streptophyta; class Magnoliopsida; order Caryophyllales; family Nepenthaceae; genus Nepenthes; species Nepenthes mirabilis. The sequence goes on from JAODPA010056636.1 coordinate 7,213, forward strand.
CTAAACCTTGATCATCCAAGTGGCCCATTAGCGGTCAAAATCTTAGGAGGCTTACGCAGCACACGCGGTAACCTTCTCTACGAGGGGATAGCGTGATCAGTCAATGATGGTCGAAGGGAGAAGAATCATTCTTCAATGCTGGCCGCCCAAGTCAGCACTTGGGCAGCGCCATCAAGCTTCACTCACAAAACGCCACTACTGGGCTGGTTAACACAGCAGCCTACGAAGAGCCTAAGGACCTCACTCCTTTGGCAGCACTACAATGGCCGCCAGCCAACTAAGTTGGCCGTCCAGTGCAACAGAAATGCAAATACAAAGGCAATAAGTTTCCATTTTATTGCTTCCAAATATGTTACAAAATACATCAAATGTACATAAATACAATGGAGGTCCCAAAAATGTACAACATAAGAGCTATGAGGGCGGCGGAGGCCTCTAACTGTCACAAGGCTCCCCTACGAGGCTGTCTCTACGCTGCGCCGATTTGTTGGATAGATTGATGAGATCAACAGGAAAGTTGGGATCGACCAACCGCACAATGCGCCGACTGACGTTGACCCCTTCCAACAGCCGTGCGAGCATCATGCCCTCAACCTTGTGGGGGGGATGCGGAGACTCAAGTCGTTCTTCAAGGTTGTTATCTGCCCAGCAAGTTGATCAATGCGCGCTTTGGCTCGATCGTTCTCTTCCTTCAAACGGACAACCTCAGCCTTTAAGTTCGCGTTCTCCACCTCAACACCCGCTAGAACAGTCTCAAGTGCAACAGACTCCTCACGGTGCTCTGCCCCCAAAGCGGCCAACTTAGCATCTAGTCAGGCAATCTCCGCCACCCAGTCGGAGATCACCCGGTCTCGCCAGTCCATCACCTTGATGATGGCAGCAACCACCTTTGACTTCTGCACCAAAGGACAAACGAAGAACAAGTTAGAAATCCTGAAAGGAGAAAGTATGCGGGAGGTATCACAAAGAATTATACCTCCCAAACTCTCCTCGTGTGCCTCTCAGGACTAGCCTCCAGTCCTGGCTCAGGCGGCGGTGGTCCAGAAGTGACGCCCTCTCGAGCTAAGCTGGCAGCAGCCTCCTCCAGAATCTCGTCCAGGAGCCCGTCATCTGCATCATCCGCGGCAGCAGTAGGCTCCCCGGCTATAACCTCCGCAGCAGCTGTCGGTGGATCAAGATCCACCACTGGCTCCACAGTAGGTGCCTGCATGACTAGAGAGCCAACAGATGGCTCCTGCACCTCCACCACTGGCTCACAGGCAGATTTCGTGAAGGACTCCGTTTGCACCTCTCGAGGAACCGCCTGCTGCGCAGGCTGCGCCAAGATAACACTTTCTCCCCTAGCCACCGGCAAGTCTTCGAAAGATTTTTCTATTCCCGTGGTACTGCCGGGGCCGCTCCAGATCCCAACGGCGACGTAATCGGGGCCTGATGACGACGAGGAAGGCATCTCCAACACCATCCTCTTAGGCCGTATCATCATCGTCTGTGGGGCAGGGACGGATAAGCAGGCCCCTGGAATCCTCCTGCCATATCATCATCGCCTGTGGCCTAAGCTTTTGAACCGGGAAAGACGGTCCCCAATTCACCTTCTTGGTCTCTGCCCTAGAAACCGAGAAATCCCGTTTAAAATCCAAAATGTGGTCCTTCACCAATTTGGTCAACCACTTTAAGGACGCCGTCTCCGCCACAGATGACGTCCCAGTGTACACATCCGGCACCTGGCCCTAGTCCTTCGCAAGGGGCCAGGTTGCCACCACACTCACAAAAAAGAATCGGTTCTTCCAGTTATTGAGCGAATCATAAATGGCCGTATTTATTTTAAGGTTAGGATGGGGGACAAGAGAAAACCATTCGCCTCCCTGGTTTAATTTAAAGAGCCCCTTCACCATCGACATCGTCAACCTCTTAGAATGTTTGTGAAGAAAAATACAGATGGTGCAGATGTACCGTACGGCGTTAGCATGAAGCTGGGCAACTGGGACTCGTAGGGCTTATAGGATCGACGGTAAGTCGTCCGGCAGAGGAAGACAAAGGCTGCTCCTCAGGTGGGCCTCGTCTATCGTTATGTGCCCTGCTGGTGGAGAGAAGCCCCTGTCGTCCTTGCCCGGGACCCTCCACACAATATCCTTGGGGATATTGAACTCAACGCACAATGCTTTCACGTCACCCTCTTGAAGAACAGAGGAGATGTTGGCGATGGAGGTCAAGGCCATGGCTAACGGATAAGCTAGGGTTTCTTTAAGGAATGAAAGAAAGTTGAAGACGAAGAAGATGAAGTAAGAAGGCGTGAGAGAATATTCAAAACGAGGAGGGAAACTTAAACGGCAAGGTGTGAACGCCTTAAACCGCCTCAAAAAGGATGCCATCATTCTTACCACATGTTGCCTCCCGAATTGTCCCTCAAAAAGCAAATCCTCTGATGCATTAATGGCCTGGATATCCGCCCAACTAAGAGAAGACGCGTGTCTACTTTTGGCCTGACAATTTGGCTAATGGCAACGCGTCAATCTGGGCTCACAGAAAGTTTCTCAAATTCTGGCCAAAGACAGTCAACAGTTTCGGTCAACTTTCTTCTCCGGAACTGACCAAAGACGGTCAACAGTTCTGGTCAACTTTCTTCTGTGCCTTTTATAGAGTCCTCTGAGATCCTCAAACAACGAAGAGCAGTGAGGGGCATCCCATCATAAGCATGGGATGCTAGTGTTAGGTATACTATAATATGGGCTGGCCCACGATCAAAGAAGGCACAAATAGTTTATTGGATGGTTAACTCAAATAACGGCCCAACAGGAGGCAAAGGCCCAAATCCTGAAAGGCCCAAAATTATCAACGCCAGGGTTGACTGTCGAGACGCCAACAGGAATCCAACTCCCGTACAGACGATCAACTCGAGCGTTGACCGGATGTACTGTAACAGTATGCCCAAAAAGACGTTAAACCTACTACGACCTAGGCCCAAATTGGCAGGAGAACTCGTGCACGAAAAGCAACGGTCCTTTCATGATCACACACTTTCCTAAAAGCTGATCTTCTCAAAAAATGCAGCAATGAACTCAGCGCCAACAAAATGCTCACAAAAGCATGAAAGAGATGAGGTGATTTGGATATCCATTGTACTGTTCAGAAGAAAAAAAATCCATCAAATCATGCCTGTCAAGCCTACCAACTCAGAGAAGGCCGCCATTGCCAGTCCAGAAGAACACGCCACCTTACCCAGGGAAGGTGGCTCTCCTGCTATCCATATAAGTTTGAGGTCTTCATTCTGGAAGACACACACATACTCACAAACAGACACGAACACGCACGCTTACACAGAAATAGAAGCTCTCTTAGTCACTCTCTAACTTGTCTTTTTTAGAACATTCAGAGCAAGCTTTCTGAAAGACTTCCTATAGTCTAACTCACGAACGTTCACAGAGCCTGAACAAAGACTCTTCTTCTCTTTCTCTCTGTACAAGCGTTTATTCTCCAATCCTACCAAAGGCCTCCAGATACCAGGAGACCTTTCCGACTTTCTGAGAATTGTTTCCTAAAGCTTCCACACTTTCAGGACGCCGCTTCCACACGCTCTATGTGAGTAGGGAGCGAGAACTCACATTCTCAACGGGTCAACACTCCCGACCATCCTACCCTTTCTCTCTCTTTTGCTTATTAGTTTACTTTCCTTAATTTGAAGGCTTTTTACTGATTTAAGCGTCGGAGTATTTTCGGTGGAACAACCTCCCGCCAACACACTGACCTCTTGTTCACCTTAGTGGTGTACAGGATTCAGACTCAGTGAACAGAGTCGGGTCGAGCTATCCATACGAATCCGAATCTATTTGAAGTCAAATCTAGGTACGCATTAAAAAATAATATATATTTTTTTAATGACGAACATAAATTTTCTCAAATCGCATGAATATTTAATTTTTGGTTTGAAAATTATTCAATTTGCGGACCATTAATAATAGACTATGCCACAACCACTGCCATTACAAAGAGTCGTGTTGGTTATGAAACTCTATGGATTAAGAGATGCTACGGTTCATGTCTGTCATAGATGTAACCTCCTCAATTTGACTTAAGGGACCAATCAGCCCCTTTCTAATTAATGATATGATGAATGACATATTTACATATATT
>JAODPA010056658.1:0-11337 GCA_025585075.1 Nepenthes mirabilis
ATAATTTTTTATATATCAATCAACATTTATATTTTAATTTCACCATTTCACACTTTTTAATTGCCAAAAATACAAAATATAAACAAAAATTTTGAATAAAAATGTGTTCAAAATGTGTACAATTATGTCTTAAGCATGTTCAAAACGTATTTAAATGTGTCGGAATTTAAAAAAAAAATTAAAAAGATTGACACTTGTTAGGAGAGTGTTTGTATTTCTTAGTTTAAAATGTTTACGTCCGCGACATTTTTTATGTACCCCCTGGGGGCCAAGCAATGAGGCCTTCGCCTCTTGGAGGACTGTTTTGATTTACACTGAGTCGATGACCCTCATGGGATTTGATATTTTATTAGTTGTTTTGCTATTCTTGTCTTGATCTAGTTTTACAAATGTTTGTTGTGTTGGATTTTGGGTACGTTCATACCAATCCTATTATTTATTTGCCTTGTATCTTTAGTGGTGTCTCATGAAGGTCGGACGTTGGGTTTGATTTCAAGGTAAGCGTAGGCCTTGTGCAAAGCTCTTTGTAAGCTTCATTTTGTACACTCTGATCTTTATATCTATGATGTTAATTACTTGCCAAAAAGACATTTTTAATAGAAATGAAAATTTCATCAATTTGTAAGCATATGCCATCTATATAATTGTTGTCCTCCATACATTTTTAGATCTATAATATCTGTATGAAATTAGCCTTCAAACTAGCTAATGATATCCATGCTGATGGGTGGCTTCAATCCCTCAGCATCGTTGCAATAGATGCCGTACACTTATCTTTGTGCTATTTGGTGAACTCCTATCCTTCCTGTTGTCTCTATCCCCTCATGAAATGGCTCTTCTGCACCCTTGCATTTGATGATAATGATGCAGATTCCTGGTTTCATAAATGGCATTCACTCATCTTTGTAGTATAAGAAACATTTCTATCTCCCTCTATAGAAACTACATTCAGTTTTTTCTAGTAATTGCTTTTGTCGTTAATTATTAGCATGGTATGGACTGGGATTGAGAAAAGTGTGCTCCCTTGTAGGAGTGTCTGGTAGTCTTCCTATGAAAGCGGAGAATGAGGTTCATTTTTTGTATTGGCATTGGTTGTGTGACAATATTGGCTACTTCGGCTGAAAATTGTCTTGATTTGTTTCCTTGTGCAGAGTGGAAAGCCTTCGTTCCTTGCATTGTGTACAGTTCTTCGTATGATATACATCCATATTCAAAATGTTCAAAATCTGAATTCAAAATGTATTTTTAGAAAATGTATCCAAAACTAAGATAATTAAAAATAGAATTACAAGTCCAAAACAACCCAATAGAATTTAAATCTAACATAAACACTATATGAACTCATATCTTACATAAATAGAAAAGAAAAAGAAAAATTATTTTCTTGGTTATCAGAAAACTACTGTTCAAACTTAGAGATACCCAAAAATGAATTCTAATGATTGAAGGTGAAAACTTGTGTGACAGGTTCTAAAATATGTTGGGGAACTAAATATTTTTTCACTACTTGCTAAAATGAGCTAAAATACTTGTCATTCAATCTTTGCTGTAATGACTGTGATGCAACGGCAGTTATATGATGTAATAGCAGCTGTAATGACTGCCATGCTTGTGAATTTGAGGACCTTGTTACTTAATTTCTTGTAATGTGGTGGTCTCCTAACACACCCCAATACAATGTTGTCACATAATGGTAACGAACTACTGTTTTCACTTCAGTGCACCTCATACCTGAAAATGAGCATTGTGCATTGGGCCACCACACCCTAGAAGCTTATTGTTTGCTTCTGTTGATGTTTGTATTCCATATCAGGTGGTATATACATGTGGTTGCCATTTAGGGAGTTTTTGTCTTCAGATTGATATACAGGTGGTATTTTACTGAAGAGAGAAATAAAAGGTGTTTACATTAGCTTAGAGTAGATAATCACACTGCATGTTCTTTTGATCTTGATGATTAATTTGCTATGCACAATGAGGCAAGAGCCCTTTATATAGGCTCTTATGAAGCATAAAAAAAACAAAGAAATGAAAGAAAAAAAAAGTCTCCTGGTCGTTGGAGAAGCATTTCTGGAAGTTTTTCTGGTAAGTAATCTTTTCTTCAAGTTAAGGGTTTTTCTTTTTTCTTTTTTGTGTGTGGGGGCGGGGGTATACTAAATCAAAGGTTTTGAGTACGATTGTGCCTCGTATACAACATATTTGTGCAAAGCAGAAAAAGTGGGTGGTAGCCACCCACCCAACCAAGACAACGAGAAACAGGAATAATATGCTATGAAAGTATTATTGCATAAGTACAAAGGTTGTGTGCATTCTATAGCTCACTTGCAAGCAGGCAGCTCAATTCCGCAAGGATTGAGAATTTGGAGGTTTGGAAAAGCAATTTTTGTTAGAACTTTTTGTGGAGTAGATAATGTTAATATTTTGGATACCTTCAATAGAGCTTTAATTATGGGCTACAACTAAGAGTGTGGATAGTGCATGAGGCTCTTGCCAATTGGCCTGAATACTCTCAATTGAGAGTTTCCTTCTCATTAAATAGAAAATTCTCTCCCTAATTATATCCTATTAAAATCAACCACCTTCCGAATTTACATCATAATTATAATTGATTATAATAAATTACAATCAATCAACATCATCTTAATAAAGAATAATATGTGGTAATTTTGAACCTGCTGATATCCCCCTCAAAATTGATACTGGACGATCAAGAATTATCAATTTTTCAATCATGAATTGATGTTGTTGTGATAGAGCCTTGGTTAAAATGTTCATCGCTTGAAGATGAGTAGAGATAAAAGAAAGAGTGATCACATGTTGATCAAGTGCTTTATAAATATGGTGATAATCTATTTCAATATATTTTGTGTGCTTATAAAAGATCGGACTGGTGCAATTTGGATAGCACTGGTGTTATCAACATAAAGAGGTAGGATGAAGTTGTGGAATGTTAAGTTTCTCAACAAGTCCCTTAGCTCGACACACTCCAAACAAGCCAAAGATAGCAAGATACTCAAACATGATGAAATATTTCGATATGCGAGATTGCTTTTTAGTCTTCTATGAAATAAGAACATTACCAATAAATATGACTAGTCAATAATTGAACGATGAGTATTTGCACAACGAGCTTATTACCTCAGAGGAGTAATGAGCAAACATGCCTGGTATAGGAGTCATGTAGATTTCTTCCTTTGGATCTCTATATAAGTGCACAAGTAGTCATTTTAGGCACTGATGTGAAATTTTTTTCATTATCAAGACCATATTTCTGATGATTTCCAAGCGCACTAATCATGCTTTATATCTTTTGATAGAACCATCAAACTACATCTTAATGCTATATACCCATTCCATCCAATAGGCTTGACTTTAGAAGGACATGGTACAAATCCTAAGTGTGGTTGTCGTGAATAGCTTGAAGCTTATCTTACATAACTTGTTGCCAATGCTTTTGAGTAGAAGCTTGAGTATAAGATAAAAGTACAATAGTAGTGTCCAGAGTTGCCAGATGAGTGGTATGAGAAAAGCCACACCTACTAGGTGTGATCCGAGTTGACCATCTAGTGAGGGGGCAGCGGATTTAGGAGACTGTTCATGGTTGAAAAGAGGTCATGGATGATGTCTCTGATACACAATTCTTGACTTAAATTGGTTAATTGAACAAGGCATGTAATCAAAAGTCGGAATAATGACTGAAATGGAATCATGAATGACTGGAGATTGGAATTAATATTGGTTTTCCAATAAGACCATATGACGAGAAATACGAAACTTGTTGGCATCGATACCAAAATAGACAAATCCTTTGGGTGTATTATTATATTAGAGAAATGTGCACTTGGTAGCTTGAGCTACAAGCTTGTGATGCTCAACTAGAGTTAAGTGGACAAAGTATAAACAATCAAATGTATGAAGAAAATGATACTCGGGAGCAGTTCCAAACAAACGATAATTCGAGAAGTCATAATGTAAAATTTGTGAGGGCAAACAATTAATCGAATAAACAGTTGTAGATAAGGTCTTAATCTAGAATTTATTAGGTACAATTTATTCGATTAATAAGGTACAATCAATATACAAAAGATAACAATTCTTATGTTCGACGACTTCATTTTGTTATGGAGTATAAGAATAGGAATGTTGGGAAAGGATGCCTTTTGGGTATAGATAAGCCTGAAAGTCATTTGACATATATCCCTCGAAATCTAAGAGTAAGAATTTAATATGTGTCGAGAATTGTGTTTCAATATAAGCAATATAAGCTTGAAAGGCTAAAAGTGCATCTTTAGATTGAAGAAAATATATCCAAGTAACATAATTATAATTATTAATGAGCTTCATAAAGTATTTGTAGCGATCATGAGAAGTCACTTGAATCATACATTGTACATCAGTAGGAATTTTCTCAAAACTCGTGAAAGTGTAACTACCATATAAAAGGAAAGATAAAGCGTTACTTTTATCAAGTTTACAAGAGGCATAATCAGATATCATAGAAATTGATAGACATGAATCTTTATTGCTTGAATGACCATTATTCATAAGATAAGTCAAAATACTAGAATTGGGATGCCCCAATTATTTGTGTAAGACATTATTATTAATAATAATTACAGTACAAGCTAAGAGGAAATAGTAGAAATTGGAAGTTGAAGAGGAAATGAACGTCCTAGTTGAGGCCCTTAGTGATCACCTTTCCCAATGCTTGATCTTGCAGAAGGCAACTATTATGATCAAAGTGAATATCACAAATATTATCAACCAATTGCCTAACATAAATCAAGTCTGTAAATAGTTCTAGAGATACAAAGATATTATTGAAGGCCAATCCTAGATTTCCATCCGTTGTAAGGGGAAGAGAATTGTCATTGGCTATTTGAATATATTTCTCATCGTATACTTATAAACATAATGTAAGGCATTTGCATTACCTGTCACATGATTTGAGGCTGTTGAGTCAATTAACCAAGAAATTAGCAATTTTGGCATACCTTACAGCCCTAGGGTAGAGATGCAGAAACTATCGTTTGTTGTACCATCTAGTAGTGAGAGAAGATGAATCAATAGATTGTTGATTACTAATAGAAATGTCCTGGAACTAGCTGAAGTAAACTGGACATTAGTATGGATAGCTCAAGCTTAGTATGAGACAATCCTTAATGATGTACCCTTTATTTTTGCAATAATTACAAAATTTTTTGTTGTAATTTTTTACAATATGCCCATACTTCTTATAATTGTAGCACTGTGTCTGTGACTTAAACTTTTCACTCCCTTGAGCTACATATGCCAAATTAACTATATTGGAAGGTACTGTGTCTTGTGTCATACCAATCTGTTTGGCTAGACATTACCCTTCATGTAGAAATTCTCCTAAGCAAATATCCAGGGATGGAACAGGATTGCAATTAAGAAAAGTCGCTCATATAGTCTAGAATTTTTGGCCTCAATTTCATCATAAATTGATCTCATAGACCCTGCATGAACATCTTGTAATGTTACAAGTACTACCTTGGGACCTTAGAATGAACTGTTCCAGTATATGCAATCCATAAATTAAGAAATCCAGCATAAAATTATTTAACAGAGAGGTTACATTTGTAGTTAACAATCTTTGATTCCAATAAGAATTTTAGGCAATATTTTCGTGATTATTACATCAAAAGTAGTCCCACATTTCCTTAGCTATGGTGAAAGATTGAAGACTGTTCATCATATATGATTCAATGAATCCCAATAACCAAGACACAATGTGAGCATCTTTGCTTTCCCATTAATCAATCTCCTATGTCTTATTAGGGATTTTGGAAGATCCATTTAAATGACTCCAAAGTTTCTTTTCCTTTACAAACGTTTTAAATTGAAACTTTCAGGTGGAATAAACCTTTCCATTAATACAAACAATAGAATTTTTGTAAGACCTGAGTCTTTGATTAATACTAAATTTGAATAATTAAATTAATATAATTAAAATTAAGGTCAAAGGATGTAAAAATTTTGGTTAAAAGAGTCAAAATTGGATCGAATGAATCTGAGCTTAATGTGTGCCTGAATCTGGGCTTGAGCCTCAACAGGCTTGATGTAAGCCTGACTCGCGCTCGAGCCCAGAAAACAGCGGCACTATGTCTGAAGCACGCCCGAGCTACGCTTGAGAACAAGGCTTTATATAAAGGATCCCCCGAGTTAATTTTCGTTATTTTTACAGCAGTTCTTTGAAGAGAGAGAGAGAGAGAGAGACAAGGAGAAGAGAGAGAAGCTTGTGGAAGCTCCAAATTTGGTGATTCAAGGTTAGAGTTAGTGAAATTGGAGGAAAGGCAAGTGCACTTTAAGCTCCTCTTTCCTTTGTTGCTGTTCCTTGCCATTTCTCCTGAGTATTTTTGTTCTAATATTTGTCCAAGCCATGATTTTGAAGTTTATATGTGTATGTTAAACATGCATGTCCATATTTTACGATTTTGTAGAGACATTTCATGAGAATTCATGTTTAAGTCAAGTACAGTATATATGTGCCGAGTTTTATGCTATAGTTCATGTATGTTATGATTAAGTTATGATGCTCTTCAATACTTGAGTTTCGTATATAAGTCCTTGCATGCCGAGTTATCTGGATTTAATCCTTTGCATGCATTGAATTTCTTCATAAAATGCTCTACATGCATAAGTAATCTGCTGAGGAAAATAAGGAGCTCAATTTCTGCACTAATTGTTGAACTATTGCCGAATTTTGAACTGCTCATGCCTCAAATTCATATTGTAGTCCACTTACGCTTTAAAATTACAATTTATATGTTCTGGAGAATTATGAAAAGGCGTTGCATGTATGTCCCTAAATTGAAAAATCTGCAGAAAAATCTGCATGTTGATTTCGTTGCATTTTCTGCATTTTTACTGTAGTTTATGATTTAAAATTTATGCTGTAGCTCATATAAATCCTAATTCCTCAAGCATATGTTTTATTGAAAGCCGAAAACGCATAAATGTTGACTAATAAAGTCTAGAATTTAAGATATATGTTGAACATGCACATTTTGCTAAATTTTCTGTATTTAGTGCCGAATTTTAAATTTCCAAAATTGGTTATGCCTTCAAAGTGTAATATGAATAAGTTTCTGCAAAAGTATAAGTTTATGAAATTATGGCTGAAAATTCTACAATATGTTGTGAATTATGATTATTTTCTTCAGGAGTAAGAAAATTAAAAAGAACCAAGAAAAAGTGTAGAGTTTTTACAAGAATTAAGAAATTGGACCAAGGTTCCTTTAGCGATTAGTATATTTTGGCATGCCTTAGTATATTATAATAGTATATCGATTTTTGATCCTATCATCCGCGGGGAAGAAGCGACGTTTGGCTCCGTCTGTAGGGTTATATGTAGACGGCCCACTTTTGGGTCTTGAGGAGGAACTTATGCTTTTGGTTGTGTGAAAATATACACAATCTGATCTTCGATTATCTGCTCCTTTTAGCCAGTAAGGTTTACCGGCCTTGGTTCCTAAAACAAATAAGAATTTGAGTATAATTTGATGGCTAAGATAAAGAAAAAATATGATAAGATAATCTGAAAAATATTGCATAATCCAGACATGTATTTATATCAAATTTCATTGTATATCATTAAATTCCGATGCATTAATCCCTACGTTATGTTTTTAATGCAATTATATGTATATGATTATTGTTATATAGTGCTTTGTTGAACTTTTGGCTCACTGCTTGTTGTTTTACTAACCCATTCAAATGAGTTGCACTAGTCCTTGCCAGGTGTCCAAAATTTAAGGATCTAGTGAATATGAAGAGTTTAGATTGCTGTGTAGATGGAATATAATGCTGTTTTTGGATAATGTTTATTATATTATGTTATGTTTAGATAGTGTTTGGATGATGTCTAATGGGTCTAATGTTGTATTTTTTATCGATTAGATAGCTTCAGATGATATTAGTTGATGCTTAGGTTATTCTAATGGTAATATTTTAGTTTTCGAACAATATTTTGTTTGTTATATGTCTGGACAGCAGCTATGTATGTTTTAATTTTCTAGATAGTTTTAGAGTATCAAAATAAATTATATCAAATGCCGATCACCACGTTATGAATTAGTGTTATCGTGGTCTTATGATTCTTTCAAGTTATTGACAAATAGTTGTCAATTATCGGATTATGGTTTATGATCTATTACTACAATTTGTATATTCTGATTATGTTTTTGGACAGATATCACTCCTTACGTAAGGTCCAACGTCATGTTTTGGATTAATGTCGGAGCCACATGAGGAGTGGCATATTTTGGGTCTTGTGTATAATTTTATTTAATTTTATTATGGTCGATCGAGGTATCGGCGTGTAACTCACGTCCATATGTTAATTAACAGTTAATTGGCTAATTATTATTAATTTCGTATTAACATCGGGATCGAAATCTGGGACGTGATAATTTTCTTCCGACATAATAAAATTAAATTATTAGGATAGAAACCTGAACATTGCTTATGAAAAACTGTACCCACACAAACAGTTTTACTCCACTCACTTGACACCTTCTTTAGGCTGAAAAGCCCTAACAAATATCATGTCCTCTGCTGTGGCTTAGATGTGAAATCAAAGAGTAGAGAATTGTTAAAGTTATGCGAAATAAATGAGCAGTGAGATTGCTACACTAAATCTAGGTCGTCTTTCTTTTTCTCCTTTGTGCTTGAATCTTAGCTTTAAAGCGAGTCAACAGAAATCAAAGGTGAAACCACACACACATGAAGAGAAATCAAACTGAAAGATGGATTTGAAGCCGGTTCATGGGTTTTATAAGGTACGAGTTTCAAAATTTTAATTTTGATAATGATTAATTAAGTTAAGATTAAATAAGTTATAATCAAAGGAAGAAAATTGGGTCAAAGTCAATTTTGGATTGGATCACATTGAGTTGAAGGACGTTTGACCAGCACTCGACGTGCGCACATGCGTGTTCTGTGTGGTGAGGTTGCGCCTGACCAGAGCTCAAGCGCGTTTTACAGTATGTTTAAGTTTGATGCACGCTCGAGGGACGCTTAAGTACACTGTGGCAAAATGCTCGTGCTTGACACGCACCTGACACGTGCTTGATGTGACACTTGTGTGCTATAGTGTTTGGCCGCGGTGCTTGATGCATGTTTGACAGGCACATGTGCACCAGTTTGTTATATAAGTCATGTCTAACTGATTTTCGGTAATTTTCTACTAGATTTTGATATTAGAGAGAGAAGGAAAAGAGGAGAAGAAAGAGAAAGAGATAGAGAAGGCTAAAAAAGGCTATTTAAAGTAAATTAAAGTAAGATTTTGGTAAATTTGAAGTCAAGACAAGTGCATCCCGAGCCTCTTTTCCTTTGTTGTTGATTTTTTCTCCATTCAACTGAGTATTTGTTTTTTCAAATACTTATACATGTCACATTTTTGCAGTCAAAATGTTTATACATTATATGCATGAACTCTCACTCTCATTTTTTATAATTTTTATGAAATTCATGTTCTTAGTTCATGTACAGGGTATTGTCAAGTTATTTCTCTACAATTATGTTTATACATGTGTTGAAACTTTGATTTCATGCTTCTATTTGTTATGAATTTCATACATAATATTCATCATGTTCTAAATTCTAAAGTATATGCATTATATTTCTTAAGTTTGCTATAATTTGTCCTTGGATGCATGTCATTTGAACTAAAATGTTGAAACTATAAAATTTCTCTTGATTTTCTGTCATTTCTTAATCAAAACAGTCCATGTGTTGGGAAATTTCATAATGTAGTTTTTTGTGTGTCTTAAAATAAGCATGTTTAAGTTTCTGCAGAAAGTTTAAGTCATTACATGAAAGAATTTGAAATAGATTGATGGAAAACTCTACAATTTGTAAATGAATTAAAAATATTTTCTTCGGGATGAGAAAATACAGGATTATTTGTAATTGTATATAGTTTTCATTTGTTTCTACATCGGACAATTGTCAAAATTCAGCAGTTGTATATTTTGGCATGTCTTAGTATATTATAGTGGTAATAAAAATTCGAACATATCATTGCGGGTGAAAGCGGTGTTCGGCCCTGTCTACAGGATTATATGTATAATAGCTCACCTACGGGTCTTAAATAGTAGCGTAAAATCTTTGATTGTGTGAAAATAAATATAACCCAGGCTTCGATTATTCACTCTTTTGTCGGTGAGGCCCCAAAGGCCCTTGGTTCATAATAAATTAGTATGAATTAAGCGTGTTTCCACAGTACACTGTTTTGAACAAGAAATTGAGTTATAAATATGAAATTTTGCATAATTGTTATGGAAAACTTTGATTTTGCATTCGAGATTGATCATATTCCTTCCAGCATAGTTTTGAGGTAAATTGTGTGTTGATTATGCAAATTATATGCCTTACTGAGTTTTCAGTTCACTCTTGCTTTTGTTTTTGACTAACCCATCTAGATTTGCGGACTTGGACACTTGTAGGTCGAGGATATCATTGAGAAGACGTCTGAGGATGTAGAATTAGATATTTGGATATTTGATGTTTATTTATATTTCGGCTAATAGTGCTCATATTGTATAACAATTTGGAATGCTCCTATTGGTAATGTAGTTGGACATAGTTTTCTTATATGGATATTTGTTTACTTTGATCTTGGCATAGATATGCCTCGTTACGTATGTCCGACATCATGGTAAGGTCGGCGTTTTAGCCACTTGATGACGTGGCATTTTTAGGTCCTGTGATATGCTTGTTGATATATGATTTTAGGATCACGTCCAGTATGTAGAGCTTTGGGATAAAGGCAAATTTATCATTCTCATTTTTGAGTCTTATGATGTAATAAAGGAAGAAGCTAATTAAGTTGATTAATTTAAAATGAAATAATTTCATTAATTATTTGAGTTCGGGTTCGGGGACGTGACAGGGTTGATGACATAGAAGCTTGAGAATGAGTTTACAGACCAAATTTGATGTACTTAGCCAGAATCGAAGCCCCATAATGTAGGGTATGAAGCTATTCGGAGAAACAGAAACGAACCACAAATTCCTCAGATTAAGAGAGAAACACATGAAATGGATTTCTCCTAGGGCTAAAGTGGTCGAATCAAGAAGAAGGTCTTGAAACAAAACGAAGACAACAAATATTTAGGGTAAATCACCGAAAGAAACCAAGACAACCAGAAATAGAGATTCGGAAGCTAGAGTTCAGAGGTAAGGGCTTTGATACCATGTCAACTGGTCTGAATGCTTTCAATTGAGAGTTTTTGATGTAGGGAAGGGGAGGAAAAAAGTAGGGAAGAGAGATAGAGGGGTAGACACAAGAACAGAGATCAGAGGGGTATG
>JAODPA010056669.1:0-11337 GCA_025585075.1 Nepenthes mirabilis
TGAGTGCTAATTATATATTTAAATTTATGATTTATCAAAAAAATAATACTTTAATAACAGATTAATCAAACTTCTGCGCTTTAATAATATATTAATATGTTCGAGGGAAAAGCATATTTGCCTGACCTGGCCAGTGACCTGAGTCGCCTGGGTTGTAGAAAAAGGAGAGCGAACGAGTCAAAATGACAGAACCCTAGGCACCATGGCCGCGCCATGGAACCACCGACACCTTCGTTCATGGGTCCTACTTTGGTCTTTTCTTGCGCTCCCATTGGCTAAACGACTCATATGTCCCCACCATCCTCCCCTCCCAGCCCAAACCTAAAATAAGATTTTGAACTGATTACTAAAAATGATATGAGAATTTGAAATATCATACTAATTTTCAATTAATCCATAGTATTGTGCCCAATAATATAATATTTGAAGGGTTTGTCTTCATAGGTTACGCTTCTATCTTAGATGTCGACTCTCTACTCCTGATAAGCTCCTATTTATTTCTTATGGATTCCGTATCTTCTGTCATTTGAACTCTGAATAGCAAAATTATATTCTCTTTCAGTATAATGTTACCGTTTTCACCTGGACTTTTATACGTAGTAAAGTATGATTTTCGTGGCCTATTATTGATTGGAAAGCCGCTTATCTGGCAGCTTTACACGGTTGTCATAGCAAAGAATTTTGTTATTTTGCTGCTAGAATTGCTCTCCCCTGCAATCTACTGCAACTTCAAAGGGCAAAACAATACTATTTTTGACAAACATATCTTTTTTGTTCCGAGGACTATATTTGATGGATACGGTCAGAAATGAGTCGGCCTAATACTCAATTGGAGAAGACACTCAAATGCCAATGGCCCAATAGAAGATACTATAGAGCCGATCAGGCAAATAGTATACGAATGCATAAAATAAGAGTATGACCTGAATAGCCAGATATTAAAGGATTATAGTAAGGTGCTTAATGACCGAATATAAAGGGTGGCTGAGTCGATTTATTAATTGGTAGTCAGGCGGTCACACCATTTAATTGAAGCGACCATCACAAATACAAATAACGTCTCTCACCATTGATTCGAAACAATATCATGAACACATTATTTTCAGGCGCCCACCAACCAAACGACACTTCTTGTTATAAATAAACACTCTCTCCCAAAGAAAAGGGGATAACGAGATGAGAGGAGAAAAAGAAAATAAAATCCACTTAACCAGACGAGTGCACAAATACAGAAGCATTCACCCAAATGAGTGCATAAAAAATAGTATTGTTCTCTATACAAACACTCACCTCCATCCTCTCTGAATTCTCGTATCCACTTTCTTATATCTTTCACATTCAAATAGGAAGATCATTGATTTGAATGTTAGAGGATATACCGACAAGTAAGTACCATATACCTATTACCTCTAATTTATTTTATTGTAATGCGTAAGATATAGATTAAAAATTGCAAATATCAGACCCATTATTATTTGAATGTTGAAGTGTGACAAGGCGACTCCCTAATTCGTACATCAATCTTTGTTGTCAAGACACATTATTGATGCCATTTGTGATGAAGGCGATAATTAAGCCACCAATCCAAAAGAGAGAATATGGCCAACACCAAGACCCAGACAAGCGTACTACCCAAGGACATTATTTCTCATGGCAACGACCCGATAGTGGGTAGCTATAAAATTACACGTCCGATAGCAAATGTAAACATGGATATGTTGGTGGCCTAGGTCAATACAATGTCTCAGGTTCTTAATACCATTTGGAACATATTGGAGGGACACCCACTAGTGGCTCCATCTTCTAACTCTCAAAATTTTACATCCAGAATGAGGAATCAAAGAAAAAAAAACCATCTAATGAGGTAATTCTGCAACCTGACGACCTCAAAGCTAGAGAGGCCTTGAGCGAAAGGGTCCAGTCTTGGTTAGAAGGCCGATTAAATTTTGGTGCACAAGATGAAAGCCTAGACAGCAAAAGCCGCATTATTCCCAAGACATTAGGAAACCTTTGGCCTACAACAAAGTTTCATGCAGTACTTTTCCAAGAAAAGGCCACAGCTGATAGATCCTGCATGTCTCACCGAACCACTCGGAGTTGAGGACATTCCTCAATGTGAAGAGGGTAGCATCCGCATCCCAGGTGGAGGAGAGGATTAGAAAGATCGAATAGTACCTATTCTGAGGAGTACGGATAAACATTCAGCCAGCCTAGACAAGTCAACATTTGCAAGGAAGATCAAGATGTATCGACTTTCTCTGAAGTCCAAAATGTCAACCCTGTAACCCTATGATGAAAATTCTGATCCCATTGACCATTTGGATAATTTTCGTCCCTCACAAGGATTTCAGGGCCTAGATGATCCAACCTTATGTATCTACTTCTCGCCGACTCTCAAAGGGTATGCCTGAATTTAATTTTATCAGTTGCACCAAATTCAATCCAAACATTCTAAGAGTTCACTGATAACTTCCTATCATAATTTGCATCAAATAGAAGGGAAGAAAAGTAGCCGACACACTTTATTCGCATCCAGTAAAGGCCAATGGAAGTATAAAGCACTTCTTGGCCCGGTTCAACATTGAAGCACAAGGAATATCAAAGCTCACTGATGAGGTGAAGCTAAATTCCTTTATGACGACTATATAATCGGGTAAATTCTTTAAATATTTGGTTCAGTAAAAGCTCATGACCTTTTTTGAAACGGAAACCATCACCCGAGTGCCTATTTATTTTATCTCAATATATATGGATTAATCACAAGTCAAAATTTGGTTAGAGATCAGAAGGCTAATGAGTAAAAAAGGCCGGAGCGCGCAGACTACCAACTGGGATTGATTGATAAAAAAAGAGGAACACTGATAATTCCACCGCTCGAGATCCGAGATAGCAATCGAGGACGTAACTAAGTATCAGAAAGAAGTACAGGCCTTTGAACCTAACTCCTTTGAATTTACATGCTGACGAATGTTTTGATATAGACCTCGAACAAGAAATTTTTGAAGGGGTCCAAACCGCTCAAGAATCCGAAATCAAGAGACCAGTCGAAATACTATTTCTACCATCGATCTCTAAGTCATAGTATCAAGGATTGCTAGATTCTGTAGGAAGAGATTGAAACCCTCACCCATAAAGAGTATATCAATAAGTTTTGAAGTGATCTAAGGCAACCCCTCGGGAGTGCCAATAATGACAAGTTCGGTAACAAGAATAACCACGCAATCGAGTAGCGGCCGGAGTGGTAAACGTAAATTTAACAAACCCATCATAAATAAAGCTTCGAACCACCCAGAGAGGACTTCCAATAGCAAGATAAAGAGGCTAGGAGTGATGAATAATATCATTAGTTTTAATAATGATGATATGATTCATATAGTAGCTCCCCATTGTGACCCTTTTGTTGTATTCGTACTAATTTTGAATGGATAAAATTGAAATGAGTCTTTATTGATAATAAAAGTTTATTTTGATATCTATTTTAAGCTTGGATTAAAAAAGTACCAAATGAGACAAGTCGAGGGACCTTTATATGGGTTGGACAATAAACCCGTGTTGGTCCAATAAACCATTTAGTCGAAAGTCACAATAGAAACGTACCCAAAGACAGCTGCTTGGATGCTCATGTTCCTTATAATGGACTTATATTCAGTTTACAGTTCCACAATGGGGTGAACCTACCTGGTTGGGTTCAAAGCAGTGATGTCGATCCTTTGTCTAAATATAAAGTTTATGATAGCACATGGAGCCGAAGAGGCCCTAGGAGACCAAATCACCAGCTGAAGGTTCTACTTAGCTCAAGTCAATCGAGTGGTTTGAATCAGTTGATCGAGAAATTCAACCTCCGAGATGAAGCAATCGTACAGCAAGGTCAGTTTAGTGAGTCAACCAACAGAATTTCGTTAGATCCGAATAAGCCTAAGAAATTTGTGCAGATCGGAGGCTCTCTGCCAGATCAACTGCGTGCACAACTGATGACTTTTCTTCGATAAAACTCAGACGTGTTTGTATGGACACTTGTGAATATGCCAGGGATTCTAACCAAGGTAATGAACCACAGGCTGATTATTATTCCTGGACGCAAGTCGGTCAGATAGAAAAGGATGAACCACTCCATAGAGAAACTGATTGCCATAAGAGAGAAAGTCAGAAAATTTCTCAATGCAGGTTTCATAAGAGAAGTCCAATACTTAGACTGATTGTCGAATGTAGTGTTTGTTAAGAAAAGTAACGAAAAATTACGAATGTGTGTTAACTTCACCAGTATGAATAAGGCATGTCTGAAAGATAGCTTTTCACTACCAAGAATTGATCTGCTAGTAAACTCAACATTTGGGCACGTGTTACTAAGCTTTATCAACACTTATTCAGGATACAATCATATTCGAATGTGCCTTGATGAAGAAGAGCTCACTTTATTTATGATCGACCAATGGACATACTATTATAAAATTATACCATTCGATCTAAAGAATATAGGAGCGATATATCAAAGGCTAGTAAATAAAATATTTGAGGCACAAATTGGAAGAAATATGGAGGTATATGTAGATGACTTGCTCGTCAAAAGTATATTAGTCAATGATCATATTTGTGACCTGAGTGAAGCTTTTGGAGTGCTCCGAGTGTACCAAATGAAGTTAAATCTAACCAAATATGTGTTCAGAGTAACTTCTACAAAGTTTCTTGGGTTTATAGTGTTTCACCAGGGAATTGAAGCAAACTTCGAGAAAATAAAATAAATTATGGATATGAGCTAACCTCGAACTGTGAAGGAATTTCAGAGGTTAATCGGGAGACTCACAGTATTTTCTCGATTTCTGGCAAAATTTGTGGAAAAATACCTTTTGTTCTTCAAAGTACTGAAAGGAACTAAGGCAATCAGTTTCCAATGGATGAAAGATTGCTAATAAACCTTCTAAGAATTAAAGGAATATCACACCAACCCTCCACTCCTATCCTCTCCGAAAGAATGCGAGAAATTATACCATTGTCTGGCCATATCCGACACAACACTAAACTCGGTTCTAGTCAGGCAAGAGTTCATGGTACAAAAATTAGTCTATTATGTCAATAAAATTTTGATACATACTAAGACTTGTTACTTACATGCCAAAAGGACCGCTCTAACATTGGTCAACTCTGCCAAAAAGTTTCGACCGTACTTCCAAACTCAAAAGATCATCATCCTAACTAATCAACCATTAAAGTGGATACTATAGAAATGTGAAGCGTCCGGACGATTGATGAAATGAAATGTGAAATTGGGTGAATTTAACATAAAATTTTGAGCACAACTAACCTTAAAAGGTCAAGCCCTTGTGGATTTCATAGTTAAAACGACAACCCCAATTTTAAGTGAAGTTGAGAAGCATGAAGATCCTTATTAACATGAAGAGGCACCGACATGGATCTTACATAAAGACGGGTCATCTTCTCAATCAGGGAAAGGAGTTGGTGCGGTCCTGAGAGCTTTAGATGAGATAGAGATGAAATACTTGATGATACGTGAATTCTCGGCCGCTAACAACATTGCAGAGTATGAGGTCCTATTGGCCGAGCTCAGAATAATGAATAAATGTTTAGCTAGAAGCCTGATCGTTCACAGTGATTCGAAACTTATCGTCAACTAAATAATCAAGAATTTTGAGACATTAAGTCTATTGCTCATAAAATATCTTACTATAGTAAAGGATCTGACCATGTCGTTCGATAAGGTGAAAATTTGCTACATCCCCAAGATAGGCAATTGAAAAGCCGATGAGCTAGTGAAAGTAGCAACGATTAAAAACCTTGAGCAATACGTCAGATAGACGAGGGAAATCCTCACGATCACGAGTGTAGAAGTCCTAAAAGAAAAGATATTTCAAATCTCAGACAGTGATACCTAGATGACTCAATACAGAATGTTTCTTGAAGAAAGTCTTCTATCGAAAAAATCAAGAAGAAGCCAAGCGCATAAAAAGGATAGCATACTGGTACACCTTCATGGATGAAAAACTGTACCAAAGAGGGTACTCCATTTCTTACATGCAGTGTTTGACACAAACCGAAGCTGACTATGCGATGAGTGAAGTGCATCTTGAAATTTGTAGGTCACAAGTAGCAGTAGAAACTTGGCATTCAAAGTCATACAATAAGGCTACTAATGGCTCATGATGAAGAGAGCCGCAATGAAATTCGTAAAGAAATACAAAAATTGTTAGATCCACGACAATATCCCTTATCGGCTGCACACGGAACTCCAAACCTATAGCCGCCTTGCTATTTGCCCAATGGACGCTTGACATATTAGACACGTTACCATTGTATCAGAATAGAGAAAGTTCATCATAGTCGTCATAAACTACTTCACAAAATGGATAGATACCTCTCCATTGGCAAGGATAATCGAGCAAAATGAGACTGACTTCATCCAATAGAGTATCATTTACAGATTTAAAATTCTTGAGGTCATAGTAACTAATAATGGAACACAATTCACTGGTAAGAGGCTCACCAAGTATTGCATAAGTTTAGAAATCAAGCAAATTTATACTTCTGTTATCTATCTGCGGATGAATAGGTAAGTGAAAGTGACGAATCGAACCTTACTACACAGATTAAAAATGAAGTTAGAAGACACAGGGAGCTCATAGGTAGCAAGTTACCCTCCGTACTATGATCCTACAAGACAACCCCCAAGGAACCAATACGAGAAACGCCGTTTAACTTGTGTTATGGGATAGAGATGGTCATTTTGGTAAAAATTGGGCAACCAAGTCTCTGAGTTGAAAGTTTCAACCCACAAAATAATTCCCAACTTTTAAGAAAGCATCTTGACCTGCTTGGAGAAGTCCGAAACGTGACTAGGTTGCGAAAAGTAACTTACCAGTAATGAATCACTCGATATTACAATAAAAAGATGAAAACTCACCAATTCGATGTGGGGAACCTAGTTTTGAGGAGTATAGAAGTTACGGGCAAGATCGCCGATAGGAATAAACTCTCCCTAAATTGGGAGAGACTATTTCTAATTTCAGCCATTCTCAGAAATGGTATGTATAAACAACGCATTCAAAATAAAAAATTGGTCCGAGGACATGGAACACCATCCACCTCAAAAAAATATTATCAATAAACAACCTTAGGATACAGGTAAGAATTGTGTACCACATATGAAGTGCTTGTAACTGTATCCATTCATATTAATAAAATAGCTACGCATTTGTTACATTAATTGCCTATTTATGTGATTGCTTGTCATCTCATGAATATAAACAACTATGACTAACCCTAAGTCAGGTAGAACTCTCACCTGTTGAGTCGACCTACTAAAAGACACAGCCCAAAGCAAGTCCCACCTCTTTCGGTCAAAGATGTATCATCCGCTCTCCTTCGAGTCAAGCACACTTGTCTTAAAGATCAGTAATAAGGTTGGCATTTGAAGTTGATCAATGCTCAGCCTCCTAGAGCCTATACTTGAGTGAGGCAATCTGATTCATGGCCAAAGATTGTTCATCAGATAACTTCTGAGATCTCGTCAGCCATTCAGGCAATTCCTTATCTAGGTAATTGGCCCAATCTTGACTTTTCTCGGCTTTGACAATGACAACATCAACTCATATCTCCATCTCCCTGAGTACAACAAGGTCGGTGAATGTTTGAGACAAATAGGAAATTTCAGCATCTCGTTTGTACAACCCATCTGTGATCAAACGAACCAACTCCTACGAGTATCAAACAAAGAAAACCGATCAATCTAAAATAATGACGACAAAAAGAATATTTAAAGGCAAAGTACTCCACAAGTGATACCTCAATAGAAAAACATCCCTCTTGAAAAGATGCAATGGAAAAAGTTCCAAACTCAGAGATTGGTGGAGTCCTCCAACACAAGAGAGGTAAAGTGTGACATTGGAGAGGGAATTAAAGCCTAGGTGGAGGAGAAAAAGCACCCGAGTCCTCCGGGTGTCCAGATGTTGAAGCATTAGTACGAGGAATCTTCTCTGCTTCCGCAACCTCTATATTATTATCAAACTCCTCTATTGCTCAATCATTATTAATGGACTCCACAACAAAAGTAAAAATAGGCATGGAAATAAGGCCATCAGGTGACAAATTAACAAAAACTAGGACCCCATACTTAGCTACAAATGAAGCGTCAATCGATCTGTTCGGTCCGCTAGTAACTGGGTCATTTATTGTTGAAGAAATAAGTAATGAAACCTCATCATCCTTAATAAATTTGGGCACCTCTCCAAAAATTGGGCAACCTGCTAAAGAATGAATAGAAGCCAGCCTCCGAGATGACTCACTAGTTTCCAATGTGATCATCTCATCATAGGCCTCGTTGATAGCCTTGTCATAGTCGCTCGAGGAAGATGGTAAGGAATCTTCCCTACCGGTCACCCTTTTAGGAGAATTTTGGATGAAAAGTTCTCCGATTTTCTCATGGGCCGATGGGGAGGCATGCTAGTGATAGCCTCTCCTTCCGCTCTCACTTCGCAATCAACCATGGTGAGTGTCTGGCGGGTCAAAAAATTATTTATTCTCTAGAGTGATACAGCATTTTTCTCGATCAGCTCCGTCAAGGGTCTAGCCACGAAAGACTCAATTATCTAAGATAACTCCAGAGTAAGTGGAACTCAACAAGTCTCATTTGTTGGAGAGGGTCTAGTAAAAAAGAATCGTAATGTAAAAATATTGATCATTCTAACCCTTTATTGATCTAAATTACCCCCACTTATTCTATACTTTTTTAAGGGGCAAAAGAAACTTAGTCACTCTCCTGGTTGAACTAAAAAATAACTTTGACGGTACTGGCATCCAGGAGAAGTTTCCAAC
Organism: Nepenthes mirabilis; assembly: GCA_025585075.1. Lineage (NCBI taxonomy): Eukaryota > Viridiplantae > Streptophyta > Magnoliopsida > Caryophyllales > Nepenthaceae > Nepenthes > Nepenthes mirabilis. The sequence goes on from JAODPA010056669.1 coordinate 8,824, forward strand.
GGGGAAGGAAAACACACAAATAAATCAAGTATCTAATAGTATTTGGATGGAGGCGCGTAATAGGAATCTCAAGGGTCTCTAAAATCTCATACAACTCCCTCACACAGGGAATACAAAGGCCTTTCTTTAGGTGAATTTCATAGATGGTAATGAAGCCAAATCGAGGAGAGCAGGCTCTCTCATTAGACAAAGAAACCTGCAAGGGAAAGCCAGTAGAAATATTAAATCTATCGTAAATGTCTTCCATGTCCTCACTGGTGAGGACGGATGGAATCTCAACAATGCCTATAGAAGTTGCTCGAGGAGCCATGGAGACAAGAAAAAGTAAAGAGTGAATTAGGGTTGAGAGACAAGAAGTGTGAAGAAGTGTAAAAATGAAAGAGTGCTAGAGTTTAAATAGCTAACAATTTGACTTAAAAACAGTGTCAACTAAGGGTAGTAGAGAGGCATATTGCCGTAATAATCAAGACACATGCTAGCACTGGAGTGTGCTGCGGCACGCCAGTTTCATTGCGGCAGTAATAATGGCCTAACGTAACGCCTTCTAATATAGCAGACTGATAGCAGGAGACTCTGATGCCTAGACCGACACATTTGCTTCATCCCATGGGTAATGATAGCTTGATGTGGCATTTTTCAAGATGAAAGATTGACAACAGGTGACCCTTACACTACTCTAATTATAGATGATTCGATTGACTTATAGATATGCAAATAGTGCATTCAAAGTAAATTCTTACATGTTAGATAGTCAAAAAATCGAGTTGTCAAATATTCGACTTGTCAAATTATCAGAAATTAAATAGCATCTAAACGCTTCAACCACTTAGAGAATATTAGAATATTGAAGTCATACAGAGAAAAAAGAATATCATTTAGGTAGTTCTATTAATTGATTTCTTTCATAACGTCTAAGTTAACAACAGTAAAAGTACAACCCAGGGAGAAAGGAAGAAAAATATAAAACAATGATCCGACTAAAAAAAAGCCCTCTCTTCAGGAATTTCAACGGCATCATGGGGGGAGGCAACCAAAAAATGTGCACTTCTTTCTAAATACTCGGGCAGAACTTGTGCCGAAGGAAGCACAAGAAAGAAGATAATGAAAAGAAATCGTTTGTCAAAGCCTACTATAATTGCCTAGGTCACCTCAAGGATAAATGTAAAATCGGAGACCTTGTCATGGCAATGAGGCTTGATTTTGGTAAAAACATAAAAGAGAAAAATCGAGATAATTTTTCATATAAAAGAGGGTAATTAAGACAATTTACAAGCGTTTCCTCGAATCACGATTTCAAAAGTTGGAAGAAAACTTTCACCAACTCTGACTCGCGGCAGCAAAGGCACCATGTTGGCTCAGAATAATCATACCATGGGGCAAGACAAGGGATGCTTCGTAATGCAAAATAAAGAAAGCTCTATAATTTATAGCCGAGAAGAGTGTTCAATAGGCATTCAACAGGCGAAATATCGAATTACAACATTGATAACAAAGAATAAAATCTTACAAAATAAAATTTCAAATTAGTAGAATATCTGTGGAAGGGGCGTACATTAATGAAGTTACAACTAGCATCCCATCAATGACATGTTGGGAGTTAAAATTCAAATCTCCCAACATAGGAAACTAATAATGGGTACAGTAAAAAACGGGACAACCCAAACTCAATTGAAGAAGTAGCCCAAAAGCCAATGGCCCAAAGAAGATATCACAGAACCCATCAGACAAATAGCGATGGACAAAGAGGTACAATCTGAACAACCATATATTAAAGGATTATAATGATTTGCTTAATGACTTCATATAGATGGCGACTAAGTTGCTCTAAGAGCTAGTAGCCAGAAGGTATCACCATTGAATTGAGATGATCGTTACACATACAAATAACATCTCTCACCATTAATCCGAAGTGGCATTTATGTACATGTATTGATTCCAAGTACCCACCAACCAAACAGCACCTTTAATTATAAATAAACCTTCCTCCTAGAAAAAAGGGAACAGCGAGACAAGCGGAGAAAAAGAAAACAAAAGCCACTTAACGAGACAAGCATATAAACACAAAAACTACTAACTCAGACAAGTGTATAAAAAGGAGTATTGTCACTATATAAGCACTCATCTCCATTCCTTTTAAATTCTCACATTCGTTTTTTTATATCTTTCACATTCACATAGGAAGATTACTGATTTAATTATTAAAAGATGTATCGATGAGTAAATCTCATGTATCTCTTACCTTTAATTTATTTTATTGTGGTTCACAGGATTCAAATTAAGAGTTACAAAAATCGGATCCATTATTATTCGAACGTTCAAGCGTAACAAAACGGCTCTTTAATTCGTACATTAATTTGAATTCTCATATCAATATTATTAATATTATCTAGAGCATCTAATTAATAATTTATCTACCACGTTTAATCATTTGTCTCCTCATGATAAGTCTATCTTGCAACATTAGATGTTGGATGATTTTTCTTCTTTTGGGCGTCTTAATTTTGTTAGGTTACG